>JADDOH010015141.1:0-63206 GCA_016648135.1 Agrypnia vestita
ATATTATTATATTGACAGTCCGCTGAACGAAGGCCAAGTCCGCGCTCACAACAACATTTTAAATACAACATGACAACTAAATGAATTTACATGAAATCTGTATTAACACGGCTAAATTTGTAAAGGGCAAACGTAGGTGAACAGTATTCAATCACGTCAGGGTCGGATTTAGAAAATTTGAGACCTAGGAAGGTTCTCTCAAATCAAAACGCCTCGAAAAAAAAAAAATATGTATAGAGGGTTATTTGGAAAACATTAATAACCTCACAGGACTATATTCCTGCCTTGATTATGAATTGAAAATGTTCAAGCTAATATGACCTAATATCAATAGTTAAGGAGATATGATCCATCAAAGTTTGCATTTTTTTTCAATATTTCTGACTTATTTTTTGTGAAACGTTGGACTATCATTATAGTAACTTATATCGAATATGAAAAATTAATTCTATTTAATACAATTCAAATAAAAAAATAAAAACCTTCAAATTCCAATTGGAAAACATTCCAATTGGAATATTTTCGGGGTTTTTATCATTTTATTTAACTTGTATTGAAAGAAATGAATTTTTTGTAATCGATATGAGTTAGTGTAATGATAGTCCAACGTTTTACAAAAAATAAGTCAGAAATATTGAAAAAAAAATGCAAAATTTGATGTCGCATATTTCAATAACTATTGATATTAGGTCACGATAGCTTAAATATTTTCGACTCATAATTAAGGCAGGAATGTAGTCCTGCGAGGTTATTAATTTTATTAATATTAATGTTTTCCAAATAACCCTGTATATAAATATCTATATATGTATGTTTAACTTAAGAGCTTTACGAGCTGAAAAAGCTGTGTAGGTTTAGTATTTGAATCATGTTGTCCTTTGACAATGCATTGTTTTATGACCCGGTCCAGTTTAGTGCAATTTCCTTTGACGAATTTTTACAAAGTAAATTTATGGGCCTTGCCCATTGATGTTATCCCAACACATGTTTTGTATTTGTTTTCGCGCAAATTTGAAAAGAACCTTTGACATTTCCCATAACCGCTTTTGTACTGCAATATTTGTTTTAAATGTGGGTTTTATATACCGCCCCTTCAATATTATTGATCAATAAAATGTCTTCAATATTATTTATTGTGTGCGGGGGGATTTACTCGCCTATGTCCGGGGGAGCATAAGATTATTATCACAACATTTAATATACGAGATTAAAAAAAAAACTATACGTTAGTGTTTGTTTCTTTCAGTTTCTACTTGAGAAAGAGAGAGAGAACGCGACAATGCGACGCGAGACATGATGGTTATCCGTCTAACGTCAAAATATATACGAGTCTAACACGATAATGACAATTTTGCCATAATTTTACACCAGAACGCTGTCCTTTTTTCTATAAGTTTTAAATGCAGCGTTAGTACTTATTTAATGTAATTTTAGTCGAAACATGAGAATTGTGAGGTTACGTTTGGAATAGGTACTTCGGTAATTCGTTTGAATCTCTGTCAGACCACACAGCCTGGATAAGAAGGCATCGGAGAAATCAATATTCTTAAGGCATTGCAGACACCGGACACCGGAAATAAAGGTATTTAATTTGAGAGAGATATGTGAAAATGTACAAATCTCCTCATTTGAGTACGACGAACACCGAACACCGATGTATATCTACACCCACATCTCGTTTATTATTATTTTTATTCTCGTCTATTAAGTGTTGGGATAACAATCTTAAGATGCCAAAATCGCTATTTTCGGAATACAGCCGAATATGTTATATTTACTTACTTACCATCAAACCAATTCTCCTTGGAGATAAGCAGAGGATAGTGCGCCACACTCTTCTGTCCTGACATACAACTCTCGCCTCATCTACAATCATACATCTTCGCATGCAAGCTCGCCGGTTGTTGAGGCTTCTAACGGGACCATCTTCCAGTATCTGGTTAATCTGGTCGTGCCACGTCTTCCGCGGTCTCTTTCTGGTATCCTCAACAACGCTTGCGTGATATATACCATTCTTTCCTCGTTCATTCGTTTAACCTGCCCAAACCATCTGAGCGACCTTTTTTATATTAATTTTTATATTATTACACTCATATTTTAATGCTTATATTATGTTTTAAATTTTTATTTTTAATTTTTATTTTTAATTTTTATTTTTAATTTTATAGGTACTCATATTTTAATGCTTATACCTGATACTTTCACTGCTTATACCTTTTATTGCTTTTCATACATGTACTTTATATTCATATATTTTATATTTTACTGCTCATTTCCGATATTGTTTAACGTATATACTTTTTGATTTTATGTATTATTTTTTTATGTAAAAGCCTGTAAAAAGGTAAATAAATAAATAAAATAAGTAAATTATTAATACCAAAAATGCTAATACGATGCTCTGTAGGAGGAGCCCTTTCTATTGTGATTTCGCAATAAAGCCACAAAAAATCAATGGTGAACCAGCGTTACGCGCAATGGAATTTGGCTCGGCTCGAGTTACGCAGGTCTTGCCGAGCCCATTCCGTCCGCGCTGATGACCGAACGGCCTTCGGAACTTCCGACCCAATTTACCTGCGATACACGATACGTCCGCCGCGCACACACGCCTCATTGCGCGGGTTTCGTGGAAAAAAGGCGCGCGCGTTCAGGCGCCACAAAAAAGATCGCCTATAAATAAGGGCGCTTCGACAAGACGTCAGACTGACAAATGAATTTATCTCGTGGACTTTATGAAAGTCCTGGGATATCCTCAGATTTATGATAAGAAAAAAGTAACCCGTAAACACCAAGTTTTTATTATACCCCTTTCTTTGTTAAATATAACAACAATTAAAGACGAATTAAAACATATAACATAACACTAACCTTACAGTAATTTAATATATTTCTAAAATGTCAGATGTTTTGAGCTTTGATAAGACACTTCATGCTTTGAAGATTAAATTCTAAAAACATTTGTCAGTCAATTTAGATTTTCGACATTCGTAGTGAAGTACCTATTATGTATACCGACGGAGTAATTCAAATTTAGAAATATAATAAATATTCCGCGACGTTATCTGGTCGCCGTTGCTAATCAAACTTTTCTAATGATTCCAATTTGGAAAACCCAATAAAATTTCTAAAAATCCGAAATTATACTATAATTATTAATTTTTTTTAACGAAAATTTGATAGATCTTCTTGATCGTCGCTACGAGTCTACTTGCTAAGTTTCAGCTCGATCGGATCACGGGAAAAGGGTGAAAAATCGATCCAAAGTTTTTTTGACGGCAAGCAAGCAGACGCCACGAAAGGGAGTAAAAATTAGCAAGTCAGATCAGAACCAATGAAACAGATGATGAACAACGAATTTGGTTGGGATGGATACGAAGACCAATTAAATATTATATAGACAAAAACGAAAGTTTATTTCTTGGTACACAGTCTGGTTGCTCGGCTAGTACACATACACATACGTTTTTATCTGAAGATACTCGGTTTCGAACGAAATTTGAAAAAAAAAAGTCTATTTCAAAAAAAAGTTTTGTTTACTAGGGGATTTCATCATGAAAGAATAAATAATTAAATAAATAAAAATAACTTGGTTAAAGCACCACTTATATTTATTGTCGATTTCGACCAGGTTTCGCCACGACCGTAGCTTCTTCAGGGAGAATCTTAACTGACTAAGGTTGAGATTCACTTAAGGTTAAGGTTAAGACACACTTAAGGTAATGATTCAGACTAGGTCAGTTAAGATCTCCCTGAAGAAGCTACGGTCGTAGTGAAACCTGGTCGAAATCGACAATAAATATAGTAGTGTTTAACCAAGTTATTTTTATTTATTTAATTATAATGTCCCACAACCAAGTGTTTGCTTCCATGGAAAAAAAATACTTTAACTGGGTATGCACGGGTCTTAAATATACGCGAGGGGGGACACAGTTCCGCTGTGACTCAACCCCTCACTTAAGGAAGAGGTTTCATTCATCTGTACAATTTTATACTCTGTGGTGTTGCCGTATAATTCTTGTGAAGCTCTAGCCCCCTGGATGGTGCCTTTCCATTTCTTCCGTTCCATTGCCTTCTGTTCCCATCCGTCCTTCTCCTCTAGCTTCTCCCGACCAGTCAGTACATTACGTGCGGCAGCAAGGATAATATATAAGGAGCGCCGAAATTCTCGCACGTTACATCCATTTTGCCTGAACTACATCGACTTCGTTTCCCTCAAAGAGTCGAATTTAAGTTGTGTTGGTTAATGCACAAGGCGACATATAAAATGGCGCCTCTGCATCTTCCAGAGCTCTGCATCTCAGACGGCTTAAATGGAAGACGTCAAACTCCACTTCAGCTGCAGGAAGGGTTGTAGAACCGGTTGCATCCACTGCCGGAAGACTTAAGTTTAGTGAACGGGCATTTGCGGTGGCAGACCCAAAGGCGAGGAATTATCTTCCCTTCGTAATACGAAATAGTCCATCAGGATCAGTGTTTAAAAAAATACTCACCTTTTTGTAAAATCATTTCCATAAGTTCGCAATATTCAATTAAGTACTAGTTAGTGTACTCGAGGAGAAATTTTTACGAAAATGACGCTATATAGAAGTTATCCATTTTATTGTTATTATTATGAGGCGCTGTCTGGGTCAGCCCAGCATTTTCCCAGTTGGTTTAGCTTCGTGTGCTATTTTAATGGCTCTGTCACTGCTTGCCCGGCGCATATATTTTCTATCCAAGCTATTCGGCTAGATCTGATGGTGCTGGTTATGGTTAGGTTAGGTTAGGTTAGAGTTAGTGTTACTGTGTTACGGCCTTCACAATTCCCAACTTCTTGATAATGACCATCCCGAGTCCCAACTTCTTAGTCGGGAGTGACGATTAGACTAATGCTGCGATTGTGTTTCCTAGCACTCTGACTAGTTGGTAAGCTTTTTTACCAAGCCCATTTTCCTGTTGTTATTGTGTGTACAACGTTGCCATTCCGCGAATAAAAACAGGCTAAACCTGCGAGGGAACGCTGCTACTACGCGGCGGAAGGCGAATAATGTATGTAATTTATTGAAGTGATACAACAGACATAATCATACTGACAATAATGTACAGTACGTAATAGCACAGCGCACTGACGCAATAGAAACGTACATGAATTATTATACTTATATGATATTAATAAATTTATTTAAGAGAAAATTCAATGAGATTATACGTAATTTTATTTATAATTTTTTATGAAGAGGAACAAAGGTCTGTCTTCACAGAAATAAATTAACAAAATCTCTTTCCTTTTCCTTATTAACGTAATACAATGATGTAAAGGTACTGATACACATGCTAGTTTTGAGCATGCTCAAAAATAGCATGCCCTAACAACTGTGCACATTTGCTCGTTATTATCATGCTCAAAGCTAACAATCAAACATGCAAGCTTATTACTGGCATGCTCTTGTCGTAGAATAGAGACGCTCTTGTTCAAAATGGAAACTTTGCAAACTGAAACAGGAAATTCAAGTGAACCAATAAATCAAAACAGTTCCCGAGTTTCCATCCGCTATTTTTGATTTTAATTTTTATAATTTTTATTGTTAAATTTGAATCATTCATGTCTTTTAATAAAGTTTCATTTTCATTTTCAGTAACATTATTTCTTGTTATATTACTTTTATAAAGCGGTGACAGAGTATTCCACAGACATTCCTGATTCCTCTATATGTTTTGTCATCTCCCCAACGCGCCATATTTTTTATCATCTGTCGCGGACTGACAAGATCGCATCGATAATCGATACTAGCCGCGACTGACATTAGCTCATAAGCAGGCCTGTTCACACATGCTCAAAAGATACCCCTTCCACCCGAAAATCAAATGAGCATGCTTATAAATCAACCGGCGGTTGCATGCTCATGTGCCTATGAGCATGCAACCGCCTAACCAACTAATGAGCATGTGTATGACCACCTCCATGCATAAGGAGGTCGCCCTAATATATACAGCCAAATGCAAAGCATCTCATCCACCTTTATATTTATAGGTCTTTCACTTTAAGAAATACATTCGAATTAGTATGTGTAAGCCGTGCGTACGAGGCACATTGTTTCGATGTGTTGGTGTTTATACCCGTAAACACCAACACAATGAAACTATGTGCGTCGTACGCACGGCTTACACATACTAATTCGAATGTATTTCTTAAATGGAAAGACCTATTCCCAAATTGAGACAGAAAAATGGAAGGCTCTTTTATTTACTACCGTGGTAAGAAGAATTCGTCATTGGATTTTTTGGAAGGTTGTGGAATTTGTAAGTCGCTTTACGACATACGCAAGATCTTTCCCCAGTACATTTCGAAAGCGTCTATTTTACGCCTATCGCTATTGCAAAGTGTCCATGTCTCCTTTGCATATATGATAATTATCTATTTATTTTTTATTCTTATACAAAGATGAAATAGATTTTTGATTAGACTATGCCTGTCCTGATAGAAGGATCTGTGTTCAGACCGGCAAATTCGATTGAAAAGACGAGATACTGAACCAACGTGTTTGCTTATTTAAGTTGGTCCATAACAAATTAAGCTAATCGAATGCATCAACACATCTTGTGCGAGAAGGGTGTTATTACCCATTAGCTCATCTAAGTGCGGGACGGGTATTGACACATTTTAAGTACACTTTTTGCAAAACGCAAAAATAGGTTAAAAAAAAAACAATCACTTTCTTTCAGTATTATGTTTCATCGTATAAGACAGATGTCAAATTACTATAACACATAAATAATATAAATCTCGTGTTTTATTACAACAAAGCACACGCGTATTAAGATACGACATTAAGAAAAGTTGGGAATCGAAGAACTCCATTTGAAATGCAATGTTTTATGAGTTCACTAGCGAGGACACCCAACAATACCAATAAGAAAAATTTACTGAAAAATGTTCATCGGTTATTGAGATATGACGAATTTACGAAAACACTTTCAAAATGCGAAACCCAGGTTTTTTAACCGCTGTGCGTTGAATTAGCCCGCGAAAGTACCCGGTGGAAATGTGTTAAAATTTCCTACCTACTTGCTATGTCTCCGGCTATTTGCGAAATTTGTGATGACTAACTTGATTGTACACCTTCTTTGTAGCCAATATACCGTATTGTCTCCTGCTATTTGGGACATTTTTGATGATTAACTCGATTGTACATATTTTTTGTAGCCAATATACCGTATTGTCGCCTGCTATTTGGGACATTTTTGATAATTAACTTGATTGTATATATTCTTCGTATCCAATATGCCGTTCTTTGTCTTTAGCGGCCTCATGGCACTCGGAAGTCCATGACCACAATAACAATAGAGGAGAGT
The DNA here is from genome assembly GCA_016648135.1 of Agrypnia vestita. Classification (NCBI taxonomy): domain Eukaryota; kingdom Metazoa; phylum Arthropoda; class Insecta; order Trichoptera; family Phryganeidae; genus Agrypnia; species Agrypnia vestita. Next base: position 7,333 of record JADDOH010015141.1, read on the forward strand.
ATAGACAATAAATAGACAGTAAAATAAAATAATTTACGTATTAAAATTCAAGTATTGGGTGACCGAAAAGTTTCGTGCGGTCTGTGATTCAATTCTCTGCGTGACGGTAGTGCGTGATTTCTGGACCGGTCATTGACATGTGATGAGAATTGGTTTACGACAAAAGATGGCACAACCGGAGAACCTGAGCGACAATAATAGAAACCTTCTACTCACCGACAGAAGATTGCATTATCTGTTATGTTAGATATTTTTATGAAGATTAGACTAAAAGAACATCGTCGTTGTCTAACTAGCAATAATTTTTCTGAATTTGCGAACCACATCATAGATAATAATCATTATTTTCATTTATGTACTATTAAACTTCTCCATCCTGTTGCCCTTAAGGTTAATAAAAAGAATAATTTTGAAAGTTTGGAAATTAAAAGATATTTGAACTCGGAAATAATTTGCTTAAGAATATTACTTTCAAAAACAATCATACTCTGATTAAGCCGATTGCGATGTTTTCTCTTTAGGAGTACTTTATTGTCATTAGCAATTGAAAATCTCGAAAATCTTCGAATGATTATTTTCGCTTTTAATACAGGTGATGGCAATGTTGTTTATTTTTCTGTTGATTAAGTAAATAATGATTTTAATTATTTTCATTTCGTGCATTGTTTATATGACGTTCTATATTCGTCTTATTTTATAATTTCCACATATACTTTTTATAAATATTGTTGTTCATCTAGTGTTCGAAACACCCCGGACACCAGAAATTAGTCCTATTTTCATAGCACAAGCGTTTAGCTTAACTTAAAACTAATAATAAACTTAATACTGATGCGACACGTATTCCGCGTTTGAGTATCATTTTTGTAATTAAAAAAATTAAAATAATAAAAATTAAGTTCAAGAAGTTCATGATAATCAAAAGCTCCAAGTTTCACTTCTTTATTAATCGTGAAATTTTACATTTTTTTTATCACCATCGCGTGATGAACGTAATGGAGCCTCGTTCTCTGCATCATCAACGTCACCGCCGCAGCAAGTGAGGGTCTCCCACGTTTTTGGTGGATCCGCAGGTCAGAGGTCAGCGACGTCAGCAGTGGGATTAGGACTTTCATAACCTATTAGAGCTGCCCACGCACTGTTAGCACACAACTGTGCGTCCACAATGCTACTATTTAAGTTTGATCTTAAATATAACGCAAGATTTTTTTATTTTACTTAGACTTTTTTACCCTTTCGAGTTCATGTAATCTGAAACTTCTGATGTTTATGTAGTAGTGTCAAAGCTATTGTATCGTAGACTAAGGAATCCAAAAAAATTACGATAGAATGAAGAAGTTTGGCAAAAATATCAATAAATAATTTCACGGTCTCGCGGCGATGAGAGACGAAATGAAACAATAAAAATCAATTGTATTTTTATTTTACACACCATCATCGAACACAAACTTAATTGAAGCCCTATTCCGTAATTGGCGCTAATCGTCACTCGAGAATCTTCCACTTGTCTGTGGAACACTTTTTACGATGTTTCTAACTAACGATCCAATCATCACGCCGTTTCCGCGCAGGGGTAAGCACAGAGGATAGACCGCCACATTCCTCTATCTTGGCACACATATTTTGTTTCGGCTACATTCAAACATCTTCTCATGCATGCACTAAGGTTGTTGAGGCTTTTAATAGGGCCATCCTCCAATACTGTACAATCTGATCATGCCAGGTCTTTCGCGGACTTGCCCTATATATTTTCTTAACCATTCTTTCCTCGATCATACGTTCTACGTGACCAAACCATCTCAGCACTCTTTTATTTATTCTATCTACCACACTAGCCAGCGTTACATAACGTTTCTAACGCACTCCTCGCACGCACTCATATAAATGCGTTAATTGCTGTGCAAATTTTTAATTAATTTAACTTAATTTGTTAAAAACGTGGTCGGGCCACACTTGTCTCCCGTGTAAAACATTTTATATTTCGCCGAGACAAATCTTGATAGAACGTCACGGATATTCGTGCACTATCACTTCTACTTTCACCTTCAACAGCATGGCCGTTTTCATAAACTTGTGAATTGGCGTTCATCAAAATATATTAGACCTATTTGATCGTGCCAGACATTCTTGTATTTTACATTTTATCTATCAAGTTCATCTACGGACTTTCCGCCTTAAAATTACAGAAAGTTTCTGCGACGTATCTAAAAGTACTTCTCTACAGCCGAATACGAGTTCTACTACAAACGATCAATAATGTTATCACATGTTATGTGATGATTTATTGATCTGATCAAATCATTATATTTATTTTATTTACATGTACATACGTTGTTTTTATTTTTTTTTATTTATTTATTAGAGACACTAACAGGATAATAGGTACATGATACTCAGATAATAAACATTATAGTGAAGACTATGCCCATTATCCCAATTACAAGTGTCTTCGGCACGCTCTAGTAACACGTATTTTTGCAATTAATTATATTTTACATGTACATTTATGTATATTATACATTTTGTGTTTGAGTGTAGTGCGATTAGTATTTAATGAATGATTGATTTAATGGATCTATAGGTTCATGTCATCGTTTAGAAAATGGATGTTATACACGTTAGTATTGATAATATATTTATTCGTAAATTATGCCAACTCTTTTGCGTCAGTCCTCTTTCTGGCACCGTCAATACTTGTGTCACATATCCTTCTTAGCATTCATTCCCCAATCACTCGCCCTACACGCCAAACCTTAGTAAGCGTTACATCTAATATAAATATAATAATTTATTTATCTTTTCGTAACTTGCTGGAATGACAAATTAGATAATTAGAGTGTGACACGCAATCAGCGCGCGGCTCATGTTGCGCGGTCACGCAAGTTATTATTATTTCCCGTGATTTTTCATGGCTAATCCATGAATATTTGGCCTTCCTAATTTGTTCATTCTTTACTCTATCGGAAAATAATTTATCATAAATACGTCTAAGTGATATTATTTCTTTTAGTTTGCTTTCGTTCCGCTTCTATTTGTCACTGTTTGACACCTTTTGTTATATCAAACCATAATAATAAAAATTGATAATTTCTAAAGCGCCATTTTCGTAAAAAAAAATCACCTCAAGGACGCTTTACACTAACATCGTTTAGTCCTGGATACCACGGTGTGAACGATCCATTGATTCTTACATACGCAGTACTTTCTTCGTATAGGGATGCAATTGCGTTCCTAAGTCTACTATTTACGTTTTAAATTATTAATAATATTATTTTTTTATATAAAATATTTAAAAAATAGAAAATAAATTGTTTATAATATTTTTTGTGACGCGACAATTTGGTCGGATAGCTAATAATTAGTAAAAAAAATATTTTTTTACAATTTTCCTGAAGATGGTGCAATATTGTTGTGCGCAGTTATGAGGTTTGTTATTTTTATTTACAAAAAATAAAAGTGACCTTGGGGGCCTGTGAGGATAACACCTACATGCGGCATTAAGAAATTTTATGTATAAAATTTAAAAAAAAATAATAGTAAAAAATAATAAGCAAATGCAAAGTAAGTATATTTAATTTTTCAATGTTAAATTATCTTGTCTGTTGTGATAAATCGTTGTACAATTTTAAGCTCTTGCAAATAAGTCGCATTGTCTCGTTTTTTGTTATCTGGAATAATATGGTAATTTTTGAGATGTTTTTTGTGTGTTTTATGTAATTTAATATACCTGTCTTATATTTCGCCAATTTCAAGCTCATGAATAAGTTTTAGAATTTTAATCTTTATTACGCTATTGACAACTAGCAGCAGTCTTGTTTTAAAGAATGTGTCAATCAGTGTCAACATTACCACGCCGTTTCTCTGCGGTAGGCAGAGAGGATAGTAAACCACACTCTTGTCTCGACACACAACTCTCGCCTCATCCACATTCATACTCGACGATTGTTGAGGCTCCAAATAGGACCATTCTCCAGAATCTATCACTCGTCTTCCGCGGTCGTTTTCTCTTTCTGGTGCCGTCAACACCATTCTTTCCTCATTCATTCGCTCAACACGCCCAAACAATCTGAGCGACCCTTTTTGATTCTATTAACTATAAATAGGTCTTTATTTCAGCTTGTTGAGAATAGATTCTCACCTCGCCATATAGATATATATACATATAAGTGAAAATAGAAAAACCAACAACAGACATACAAGTAGAATAAGAAATAAAAACATGCCGAAATTAAAAATTGAAAGTAGAAAATAATAAATGAAGAGAACAGTCACTGTTGCATAATTAGTATCCATCTTTTATGCATTGGGGAGTCAAGCCACATAGCAGCTGCTTGAATAATGGAGTTGCTATACCCCCACACGCTCTTTCTTGCGCTAGCTATCTTCAGTCGTTGGAGAGCAGCAAAGCCATGGACCCTGTGTTCTGCGAACATATGAGATGCACTGCAACGCCAAGGAAGACCGAGCATTATCCTGAAGGCATTATTATATTGCACTCTCATAGAGTTATAGGACAGTAGAGTGTGTCTGCACCACAGCTCACTTGTGTATAGATTCGTGCTTTGATCAGCTTTACATTCTTTACAAAACAAATTTTCTAATCTATTTAAAAGCGTGTCTGTTTTCTAGTAGAATAAAATGGTTTTCTTTTATTTTCGGCAATTGAAGTTCGAGCATATTTCTTACATTATTTTTTCAAGTAAACGCTTACATATTTACAGTAACGGGACGATAAACAGCCTTCTTCTGCGAACGTACAGAACAGACCCGTGAAACGTGACTTGGCCCATAAAGCCGGGCGCCCCGTCACCCATATACAACGGTTCACCACACAACGAAACGTTGCAATAAAAAATAACGCATTATGTCTGTGGGTTACGTTTTTATAACACGACCCGAAGTGCGTGTTGCCAGAACGTACGGAAAACGGTAATGTATTAAATTGCCTGGGCATTCCATACATAACGTCGGCAATTTGTGCAATGAGTAACATTGTTGTACAGTTGGTCAACACAGAAATCTTCGCAGCTACGAGGAGCGTCTTGACTAATTAACCATCACGCTGTTTCCTCGCAAGGGTATTATAGGATTCCCGGCAGGGCAGAGGATAGAAGGCCATATTCTTTTATCTTTAGGCTTTTAACAGGGCCATCCTCCAATACTTGTAGTATCTGATCTTGCCAGGTCTTTCGCGGACACCCTCTATTCCAGTTGCCTTCAACACTCGCCCCATATAATTTCCTAACCATCCTTTCCTAGCTGATACGTTCTACATGACCAAACCATCTCAGCACTCCTTTCTTTATTCCGACTACCATACTACAGCCAGCATTACATTCACTTCTATTTTGTTCATTCCTCACTCTATCGTCCAAAGATTTTTCGCGCCTTAGTGACCGCATTTCCACCGCATTTAGTCTACTTTTATTCCTTTTTTGCCAATTCCAGGATTCACTTCAATATATCAGAGTTGACACTAGAACGCCATTATGTACCTACCGCTAGTCTTGCTTCTTTCGACAGGTTCTTATTGGCCGTAATGGAATTCAGAGCACCATTTACTTTGTTATCCACAGTCACTCTCCTTTCGAGATCGTTCTCAGCCTTGCCGTCTCTACTAAACATATTTCCCAAGTACACAAACTCACTCACTTGTTCTAAGCATTCGTTGTTTACAATTAAATCACACTTAATAATTCTTTCTTCCCTCTCAAACACCAATCACTTTTGATTTTCTGACATTCATCATATGTTCACTCTGCATGCATACATCGGACATCCTGGACACCGCATTAAAATTATTTTACAAAACAACTTACTGGCTAAAAAAAATATATTTACTATTATTTAAGACTAAAATAATGGATGACATGTAAAATAATAATGGAATTGAGTCAAGAAGAATTGGGTGTTTTCGCAGAGTGCATAGTAGGGGCGGAAAACGTTAGGTAGTATTGTAACAGTCTGATTCTATAGGTTTTTGTATGATTGTCTAAATAAGTGTGCGTCTTTAATTATTTTTTAAACTGATTGTCTGATAGTTTATTCCATGACTTTGGTCCAGCCACCGCGAAAGCACGGTCACCGAACTTAGTTTTGTGGACGCGATTTACTTCAAATCGTTGAATAAAATGTATATTGATGCTGAGCGAAGTACTAGTTGCCAATAATAGATTTTTTTATAATACTGCGCACAATCTAGTATTTTTATCCAGGTACTCTGCCAGTACCGAACTGTATGCGTTATTAATAACAGTAAACGCGGAAATACATTTGGGTTATTCTAAAAAATTAAGTGATACATTCTTTCGGGTTATTATTATTCGGCGTGCGTGACTTTTTATTCTCGAGAACTCATCGAAAACGTGGTCTCACGAAACGGAGTTGAATCATGTATTTAATTTGATAGTAAGACTTGGTGGTTTACGCTGAAATCGCTCCTGGTCATGTTGGCAGTACCGCTGGCGTCTGCATTTACTTGAAGCAGCGGCACAGACCGCAAACCTGTCAACCGCGCTGAAATCAAGGTCATTTTCCATCATTAGAAGCCGTATTTTTGACGAGCGGTTCCCACGCTTTAAATGTCTGCATATGATATATATTATAATATATATATATATATATTAATATATATAATATATATATAATTATAAGATATATACCCCTACGAAATATCTCGTTCGTTCAAATCCTGTTCGGATAGAAATTATATATATTATATATATTATACACCTTTTATTTAACATGAGTTTTTTTTTTTTCTAAAAGCTAGTTGGGTAAATTGTCTCACGTGTATTAATTTCTTCGAAGACACCAAACAGTATTATAAAAATTTACAGAGAACTAACCCCATTTTGTAGGAAAGGGGGTTGGGTCTAGGGGCAAGAATGACCCCCTCGCGTGTTTATAATTAAAACCTCTAGCAAACAAAACGTATTTTTTACAATAAATTTTATTTTTAAATTTCGTTCCATACTTAGTCTCTTCAGTAAAAATGTATTTTTGTAATAAAGCGTAACTTATTTGCAAAGACATTAAACTTTTAAGGATATTTATTTACTTTTTCTTCAAAAACAGCAAAATAATTTTGTGGTGACATTATTAATATAATTAATGAAAATAAACTTAGTTTTCACCACTTTTGTATTGAAAATATCAACATGTTTCAGAGCCCCTGGTCCGGATACAATTGTAGAATTCGAATTGAATTGAAAAAATTTTTAAACTTTTTTTTAAAAATCTTTTTATATATAAAGTTATATTTTAAATTTATTTTCATGTTAGGTAGGTACTTCATTATTATTTATTTCCCATATCGACTGCCCCAGTAACTCAAATAAATCGATTTTTCAGGGAGACAATTTTAAGTTTCGAACTGGATTTCTAATTCTTTTTTGAATCTTCTCAAATTTTTTGTTGTGTGTGTAGGTAATATTTAAGATGATCTTATTAGTAATTGAGATGTTTTATTATAATTTGCATTCCTATCTACTTCGATATTACATGAAAAAAAAGGTTAACTGATTAACTAGTTTCGTAAAATTCATATTTTTATCTGTTAAATATTGCATTTGAGATACTGCTGTCTTTGCTGTATGTAGGCAATCATGGCCTAAACCTAAAAATGGTACTAACTCAAATACCTAAAATATTGAGTTACTGCCTCGTTCGTTGGGGCAGTCGATATATAACTTTTTAAATATTTTGATTGTCTATACTTCGATTTTTGAATTCAATTTTGTTATTATACAATTGTATCCTGACGAAGGGGCCATGGGCTCTGAAACATGTTGATATTTTCAATGCAAAAGTGGTGAAAACTAAGTTTATTTTCATTAATTACATTATAGTATTTATTTAGCTTGATATTTTGAAAATTATTTCAACATTTAAAAGCTCATAATTATTTTTTAAACAACTCCTGGTGTACAGTCCATTTAATTTCTAATTTCTAATCCCTTTTAATCCTACCTCAGAGCAGGTATCTCCATATGTCGAGGTAGGTAGGCAGTGGCCGAGAGGTTTGCTACCTATTATCCTTTATTATATATATGTATTATATGTGTATATATCAAACAATTAAATGTCTTTTGTCTAATAACCACTGATTTATCGGTACTGAAATCAAAAAAGAAATTAAATTAAATCAAAACATTATACCTCGCATCTTCAAAGACTAAATTAATTAATTAATCAATCTATCAATCGTTAATTATTATGCAATACAGCTGATAGAGCGATAGCGCAACTGGAGCTGGTTCTCCAGATATCAATTACCAGCAGATTAAACGGAGGAGGCTGCACCAGGAAGCATTTAGAGCAGAAAGGCTCGGGGCTCCCAATACCCGCGCTACACGCGCAGCAACAACTCACTTCGGAAGATCGGTATGCAGATATCAGATAGACCAAGGTGCGAAAGAACGAGTGAGTCCGACGCGAATCGCCGGACTCGTGAGGAATGGGGGTGAATTAAGGGGATTAAATGGACTGTGTAACGAAAATTGTAAGGAAGAAAAAGAAGCTCGATCTGCCGCAGTAAATGGTTCTTCCTTTCAAGACCTCGAAAAAGGTCATTGACGTTGACGTGAATAGGCAACACATTTTTCACAAAGATTGACTTTTATATGAATCAGTATAGACGTCGACATCTATACTGGTTCATAGCATGGCACGGGTGTTCATGGATGACAAAATTCAACCACAGATGGGGGTTGTAATATGGAACTGGTTGTCCAAAGTTAACATATATACAACTTCAAAATTTGATAGATGTGGTAGTTATTCATGCTAGGAATTCGTGATCGTTACATTGTGTAAAGTGATCACGCAATTTAATACGTACACAAAGTAATCAAACCATCCGTGCGATAAGTCGTAAGCCCTATACACCCACCTAAACACCCAATAGACTTCCATGCTAACTTTACCATATAAATAGCTTGAAATCTGTAAATCTTGATTAATAAATTTAAATTAGTTATATTCTGTTAATATAAGGAAATATAAATTCTTCAGTACCAACTTAAAGTATTATACATTAAAATGTGAGGCGTTTTCTCTAGAACAGGTCTAGCGGTACTTCTTCCTGTAAATAATTTATGTGAACAATAAAAAAAAAGAATTAAAAAAAAAAATTATAAACATCCTTGACTTGTCAACACCATTTAGACTCCACCCCTCAGATTATTGACTTCTTTTGGTAGGCACCTTAGTGCATGTTAACCTCCGGTCAGATTATCAAACATGTGAAGTTAGTCTGTGAATAGTACTATATTTATGGTGTGCAGTGGTATTTACATGCTGGTGTAGCCGTTGTCATGACGGGAAGAGACGGGTACGTCTCGAAACCGGTAGACTAAAAATCTCAGTAAGTGGTTATTATACTGACATATTATAAACATCCATTTGAAGTCTTTACATGACATCAATTTTGTTCCGTGTTTCGATCCTCACCTGATGCATTTCATGTTGTGAAACTTCGGAGTACGGAAGGAATGATCGACCACTTCCTCGCGTACATCAGCTCGCGTGCGGCTTGGTGAGACGATCTCACTTGCGTATCTCGAGAATCTTTCCGCCAAGTTCCTGGAGCGAGAAATTGGCGACGAACGACGGAACGCGTTCAGGTCTGGACTGGGCGCTCTCGATGCGAGATGGTTGAGTGATTCTGATATAGTAACTGCGCCACGCATTTTGAGAGAGAAATTAATAGACGAATCTTCAGTGGAACCACAGCCGTATAAGGATTATTTTCAAATACATTGATAGGTTGGTGTATAATACGCACAACTTAAACTTTACGTTGAGTAACGCCTACGTTATGCCTAACGTTAAGTAGCTTGTTGGTGTAGTGGTTATGACTCTCACCTAGTTCGAGCCCCATTCCAGGACACTGGCAAGTTAGTCCCCTATTTTTACTCTCTTTCTTTTAACTCGTAGCAGCAAATTTTTAACTCTTTTCTCGTGATCCAATCGAGCTGAAACTTTGCAGGCAGACTCGTGGCGACGATGAAAATGATCTAACAAATTTTCGCTTACAAAAATTAATAATTATAGTATAATTTTGGATTTTTCGAAATTTTTTATTACTCCCTTTCGTAACGTCGCCCGACTCAAGCCCAACGCGTGGGGTAAGCGCCATACCTGTTTCAACTAGTATATGAGAAAGGGAGTATATTAAAAACTTGGTTTTTATGGGTTAATTTTGTATAGCACAATTGTTTGCTTGAAAATATTAAGAATATTGACGCAAAAAGTATTTTGTGTTCGCATCTCTATTTCAAAAAAAAAAATTAGTGACTGGTGTCTTGCTATTGGCTGGTATGCGAGACAGTACGTTAGATTTGATAGTGACAAATCGCAGTCGAACAGTATATTCGGAGGGCATTCTCTTTTAAGAAAATACTGCAAATTCATTTTAATTAATTAGAATGAAGGTTATTCGAATATAAATAAATCAGGCGCGTACAGTAAATATATGTATGTAAATATATGTGTTGAAAATTAAACTGAATTTTTAAAACTAATTAATGATTATTGTACTTTCATACGGAATACGCCTCTCAGCCAAATTTCAGAGAGATTGTTGGTCAGGAAATGTGTCAAGTATTGATTAAAAATTTGCTCCTATCCCTGACAGACAGACAAGTGAAGCTGAACAATGCCATTTAGATTGGAATTGTTTTAGTGTAAAAGCGTTTTCTTCGCTAGGCCACAGGTAAAGCAAATTGTACAATATATCTGCTTGTGCTGTGCTACGCATCTCCGTTGATGAGAGGTGAGGATGGCCACTGGATGAGGTGATGCCATTCCAATAGCAACTGAGAACCCTAAGATGAGAAGCCATTTGTTTTACGATAACTCAATAGAGACGATAGAGATAAAAAATATATATGTACACATAATAATAATTCACTTATCGATATATCAAACAATAACCTTCACAGCTACAAGATCGACTTGCCTTTTCCAAGATGCACAAACTTGAGTCCCGACGGAAAATATCCGATCTCGTTGTGCTACACAAGATTCTCAGTGGAGCTATTGATTCCTTTCTCTATCTGACATAAATTTGCATGTTAAACCCCGTATAGGAAATCCGGAGTTCTTTAGAATAAGCCAGCACACTAATAATGTTGGTCACTTTTCTCCCATAACAAGGTCGTGTCGCACATATAATATATGCTGACCCTAACATTGATGTTGATATTTTTGCAAATACTTTATCATCGTTCAAAAAGTCACTCATGCACAACATCCATTTTCTAAACGATGACCTGAACCTATAGATCCATCAAATTAATTATTTATTTACATATTCTTATATGATTGCACTACATTCAAACACTGCACATAAATGTACATGTAAAATATACTTAAATGTAAAAATACATGTTAGTAGAGCGCGCCGAAGACACTTGTAATTGGGATAATGGGCAAGGTCTTCATTTATAATGATTTATTAATAGAGTATCATGTACTAAATATAAAAATCTCTATCTCCAATAAATATTTTTGAAAAAGTCAGAAGCGTAATAATATATAGCATGGTGATGTAAAAAGTAGTATTAATAATTTACACTGGTTCTCCGATCGGCGAACCAAGTTGAGAAACGTCCCATTTCAATTTATGGATATTCAAGTTTGTATAATTAAAATTTCCTTTCGAACACTTTTCCTGGTTTCTAGAAAAGTGAAGTGAAATAATAAATTGTATTAAAATAGTATCGACTGAATTAGAGAAACGGCGGCGGACCAGTTTTCTGAAAAGCGGACTCAACAGGTTGTAAGTTGGTACATTTGTTGCGTTATGAGAAAAAAATTGGAGCAGTTTACCGACTGATTAGCATTTTTGCCTTGGTACCCGGACTGTGCAAGAACATCGTGTGGGAGAAGTGGTCACAAATCAAAACATAATGTGACGACGAGTCCGTAATGCAATGGTAAAGTGCAACAATAAAAATTGATACTGATGTCATCAGATAGTCAACAATTCCGGCTACTGAGGGCAGGGTCAACTCGCCCAAGCAAAATAAATGCTTGAACTAACGCATCTTGAAGAGACTGAAGTTAAAAATTGAATTATTAAAACGAGGCAATTGGAATTATAGTGAACCCGAAGCGAGTCGCTGGACTCATTACATGTGAGGGATGGGGTAAATGGAGATGTTACGAAATGTACTTATATGAAAGAATTGGAAGTAAGAAAAAGGTAGCTCGACTCAACTGCTGCAGTATCTTCTTCTTCTTTCCAGTAAACCAAAAACGATGACCGCACTCCATGAAGACACAATTTTCACAAACAACTTCAAATACGATTATGCCAGGAGCCGACGATTATCGGAAAATCTAGATATATTATTTTTCGTAGTTTGTGATCGTTTTCGTGGATCCTTCCCATGGGTGCTAATTTTGATTAGGGAAAAAAGGTAGGTAAGGCAAGGGGGGGGGGATGGATTGTGATGGAAATGCCAACCAAATATATCGATTCGCGACCACGAAATCAATGTTCACACAATGAATAATTAAATAGCAATAACTTGAATGGTTAATTTTTATGATACTACGTAACTGGTAACGAAGTAAAGCTTGTATAAATTAGGTGACCCACGAAGACACGGAAAAAACTATACCAAGAGTATCCAGACAGCTGATGATTTGTGAGAGGGAATGCGAATTGAAGACATTTGCCGTAGAATGAATGTCGTAGGCTGGGGAAATTAGCAATGGTGTAATGGGAGTCTTTTCCTGGAACCCAAATACATGTTAGTCCATCAACTTTGCGGAACAATAACATATAATACCTAATATAAAGGGTTACAAGAGGCAGCCAGATGCAGAAACTAGATGATAGAGAAGAGTGGTCCAACAGTGGATGAACGTGGATTGCGGAAGAAGATGCTCAATGTATCATAGTTGTAAATGTTAAGCAGTTATACATTTTATTAGAATCCAAAGGAAACCAAACTGTTTCCTATTCAAATCAATAACAGTAAATTTTCCGTAAATATATTGGAAACCTACACATTTATCGGGGCAATTTCTCTCCAGATGTGTAAGCTTTCTGTTTACATTTGAAAGAAGGATCGCGTATCGGCTTACATCAATGAATATCAAGTATTGAATGGAGAGTCTCGGCACAGTTCTCACGAGATATGTATCGCCTGCAAACCTACAAGGCAAAACGTGATATGATTGCGATGTAAGGCGATACACGGCGGCTCGCACACAAAGACGAACAGTACTTACGCAATGATATTAATTGCGCAAGAAGAGTAATGGTAGGATAATCATTACGCCAACGCGAAAAGTAGGGGGCGTTTGTCCTCGAACTAGCGCGGGGGTTTATACAAATTGATAATCCTGTGCTATTCAATTAATTATATAAAGCTTGTATCATGTTAGCCATTTTCGACAAAGCCCGCTTTTTATGTGACTCCGAGATTCATGTTAATACGCTCACAAAAAATATCGTAGCCTACTTTTAAAATACAATATTGTCAAGGATTGTTATTTAAATACTTAAGAAAATACACTGGGGACGAAGACCTAGACGACCGTATAACTTTTAGATATGTTTGAAAACGTCAAATCATTATTCAACATTTATTTAATTATTATTACAGTCGAGTACAATTAAAACTGTTCTTCTTCTTCTTCTTATGGTGCCATCTCCTACCGGAGGTCGGCGATCGTTCTGGCGATTACGAGTTTATTTACCACGGTACGGAAAAAGTCCAGTTACACTTATACCAGTCCCTCAAGTTACGCAGCCATGATATGCGGCGTATTCCCACTTATACCACTTATTTTCCCCAGGACGATGAGTAAGTTGGTTTAGACTATATTTTGGTCCTCTCAAAATATGTTCGAGATGCTCAAACTTTCTTGCCTGTTCAATGTTGTATAATAGTTAAAAAAAACATGATTTACTAGTAGCAAAAACTTTGGGTTAGTCTTCTTCATTCGATTTTGAATGGAAAATATTCTTTACGCTTTGGGGGAAATGTCGACCTTTACGGAATAAACAACATTATTATATTTGCAATTTTTTTTTTTCATATTTCAGACTTATTTTCCGTAAAATGTAGGAGTATCGCTGCAGTAACTTACGGGGAATATTAAAAATTCATTCATTTCACCATTTCACAAGTCAAAAATAAAACGATGATAAACTTACAAAAAATATTTTTAAAAAAAGGTTTTCATAATTTATTTGACTTGTATCAAAGCGAATTAATTTTTAATATTCGATATGAATTACTTTCACGATGGTTTACGTTTTATAAAAGATAAGTCAGAAATATTTTAAAAAAATGCAAACTTTGATGTCGCATATTAACTGTAATATTTAACATAACTTTAATATTTCTGTTAAATATCTATAAATTTAATATCTCGTAACTGTTAATATTTCACACAGAGTGTGTATACTTTCTATCCCAAATTAAATGAAAAGGACTCTCCGGAGTTTTTGCTACTATATTTCGAAAAAATATTTAGATATACGAACCCGTAACATTTCCATGCTAAGAAACAGCGATACCATTTCGCTATGGTACTCTATTTTAAAATACGAGTAGCTATCAACATTATACCTACTATGAAATGAATCCCAAAAAACTTTGAGCAAAACCCGCTAGGTGATGCCGGAACAAATAAAACTATTTTTATTAAATTTTGGATACCTTCGATACAAATTAAATGCATCCTCACAATAAAATTAGTTCATTAAAAATAACAACTTCCGGAAGTATTTTAAAATATGCGCGATTATCAGTAATATTTACTTACCATTTCAGTACAAGACTCTTGATATGCGTCTACCGCAACATATCTGAAACAATAAAGAGATAAAATTAGACTCCAATAGAAAATTAACTTATCGGTGTTCGTAGGCTCCGGGCTCTGGTTCCGGGACCGTCATTTGTTCAAAATGATGCCTGTCCTTGTCGGTAGTCCACTTTCAGATGCTTCGCAAACAAGCCAGTTTTTTTCTACCCAACCTCCTATATGCTATTCCGTAGGAGGCGATATGTGGGGCCACGAATTGTATGCCCAAATCATTATCGCAATTTGCAAAGTATTCTAGAACTGCGTTATTGTTAATAAAATCTGACTTTGGTGTGGTGGTTATCCTTCAGTAACATCACAATTCGAAGGCAGCCAACTAGTTTATAACTGCCAGAAATCTAGATATAAAACCTTAAGCAATGAGCACTATTTCCCAATATCTTACCATTAAAAGTGGTATGAAATCAAATTACAAAGCGAGCGATATTACATATACGCATATAAAAGACGAGGTCGTTTGCTTTACATTCAGTAATAATAGTACCTTCCTCAATTCTCACTATTAGATGGGTGCGATTTCATCAGAACATCAGCATCCATCTCTTCTCTGCGCATGCAATTAATTTTCTCTGACCCAATATTAACATCTCGCAGTGGTGTCGACGATTAGAGCGTGCCACAGGGCTTGAACTTGTGCCCGATTTAGAGAAATCACCACAATTATAAAAAGTTTAATGTTGCATATGTTAGCTGCGGTGACAGAACGTCTATATAATTGTTTAAATATCAACGTGACGGATCGTAGGAGCCAAAGTTGTCTAAAAAAGGAAATATTTAAAATAATCATAAAACAAAATGTTTTCATAAGTAGCTTGTTCGTGCAGTTGTTATGGCGTCGGTGGTTCGAGTCTCATTTCAGGATATCAGTAAGTTTGTCATTTTTTCACAAGCTTTTAGCTTAAATTGAAAATAATAACGTTTAATAAATCTGTAATATTTTCGTAAATACACGCAAAAATGTAATAATTAATATTTTAGCTAATCCTATAAAAAATTAGCGCTGGGATGCCAGTTATGTAAAGCGAATCCTACAAATATAATTATTGATGGATTCAACCCTATGTAAAATTGATATATTGGGATGTTAGCTGTGATTAAAAATACAATTTGCAGTGAGACAGAAAGAGATCATTGATTTCGGAGTAAAAATAAGAATATATGAATATACTTATATCTATCTTAATAATTAAATGAAGATAGATAAGGAGAAACATCATATTTTCAATTTTGATAACCAAATTTTTTTACAGTAAATTTACATAAATACAAATTTTAAGGGCAGTAATCAAAGGGCCATTATATTCTTATTTAAAAAAAATAAACTAAAATTTGTAATGGTAAGACGAGTAAACATTGCATGTCCGCGTGAAGATATTTTCTATCACGATACGGATAAAGTGAGGTTAGGTAATTAATGACGGGTGAAAAAACTATCGATAAAAACAGTTTGTGCAGACAATAACATCATATTTGCATACATGAGCGTGCAAGCAAAAATGTTGTAGGGTTTCAACGGTGATTTGTTTAGTATCGCTAATAATTTATCATTTTTACGAGTAATATACCTGTTTTCCGATTCAACTCTTTGAGTGCCAATTTTTGTTGTGCCATGTGAAAGTGAATATAATTACCACTGGGAGAGTGATATAAAGTATTTTTTCGAGATAGTGTCAACGGAATGTGCATACACCGTATACACGGTTGTGAAGAGACAGGAATACAAAATGAGACATTAAAACTCAACTATAAAGATAAGATTCCGACTGGAGCGTTGATGGAAAGTGCGCAAAACTAATAAAATACAAAATGGATAAGTATTATACGGAGATTACGAAATCAGTTTTTTCACTTTTTATAGTTTTCTCAAACCGGAGACTTCACGGAGAGACTTTATGCAATAAGAAGAGCTTGAAGGGTGTAGGAGAAAACTTGGTTATTACTTAAGCTATTTCAAAATATAGTTTGGTGGGTTATATGTTTGGGAGAGAGTGCCCACCCGTCCAGAGGCATCTTCTAGTGTCGGCATGTGAATCCTTAAATTATTTATTCAGTCTTCTTCGTGTAAGCTTGCCGATCCTTGATATCATCAACAATCGTTTAATATCATATAAATAACCATGTCAAAACCCTTACGTACATATAGTATAATAATTTTTTTGCTATGTTTACTTTACTCCAGACAAAAAAACACCTAAATTACCTTATTTTATTACCTGATGCATACGCTCAGTTTTAAGTAATTACTTTTTTGTATAAACGTCATTATTTCCAAAGCTCAGACACGATAAGAAAACGGATAGAAAATGTTCAATGTTTTTTATTTATTTTCAACGTATTATATTCAGGGGATGGGTGTGAAATGTTAGGGGAGGCAAGGGTTTTTTGGAAGGATTATAAGAACTACGCAGGATTCAAAAAATATTTAAAAAATGTTAGGATGGGAAAGGGCGATTTATTTTATTTTTGTCTGCCATGTGTGAAATTGAATATTTTTTCCACGGGTGATGTAATTTAATAAGAGCATGTTGCAGAGAATTTTTAATTGGATAGTTGAAATAAGCTTTTTTTGCTTGTATTAAATATATGTACCACAACCAACGTCTCTTTAATTAAAATAAAATGAATCTGAAATGAAAATACGAGAAATAACAACTACCCAATGAAATAATAGAAGGAAGTAGGAAGGTAATATTGTAGAAAGTAGAGTTTGTTGGTTTGGTGGTTATGATTCTCGCCTAGTGGTCGGTGATTCGAACCCCATTCCAGGACACAAACAAGTTAGTACTCTTTTCATAGCACAAGCGTTTACTTAGCAAATATATTGATGCGACACATACTCCGTGTTCGCATCCCTATAAAGATGAGATTACAGACGAAAGTCAAACGAGGCCTTCTTTACCAGGAACTACGGGATACAAAACACCAGATAATCATCCATCCGTATTCAGAACTAAGCAATATTGGTATTTCTGTATTTTGACAGTTATTGTAGGTATAACATTGTGACGTCGTTTTTTTGACGTTTTATATTTGACAAGTTTGAAATTAATGAATTCAATCAATTAGAAAGAATTCAATCATTTTTCATAATTGTGAATAACTTAACATTTGTTTACGTTTTAGAGCTTTCTGACTGATTGAATTCATTAATTTCAAAAATACCAAATTAAAACATCGAAATTGGCGGCAATACAATGTTGTACTTACCTGTCAAGATTGGGATAACGATCTGACATCCCAATAATTACTATTTTCAGAAAAGCACAGAATAGATACGAAGAATCAGGAAGACCAAATTCGAAGAACACTGAAGGATAAAGAAATTCATTTATTAAACTAGAGATTAAAAAAATATACATTTTCATCTTTTTTATTCAGAAATGTGTTTTAAGAATTTGGGTGGATAAGATTAAAAAAATGTACATTTCCAATATATTTTTTTTCAGGAATGTGTTTTAAGAATTTTGGTGTTATAGAAAGTTTCATAATGATAATATATGCACGATTCGTCCACGATTGCTGTACGACACGTATGATGCGGAAACGACCGGGTTGGTAAATACTTATTAAATGGAGTATCTAATAAATTTAAACCGACACGAAGCACGCAACATGGACATAAATCTCTAGGTATCGCACATCGTAATTAGATGAAATAGCGACAATCTCTAGTGGATGCTGTGAGTGTCACGGGGAGGGTGAGTTATAGAAGGTGGAAGTAGACTCGTGTGTTTCAATTTAAAATAATTGATAAGCCCCGTTGTGTAAACTTGATAAGAGAGAACGTATTAAAATAATATCGTACTAAATAAGAGAAATCACACATACAAAAATGTATTGGCAATTCAATTCAATTCAATTCAATTTATTTAATAATATGTACATTACAAACAAAGTGTTCAAGGCATACATATTATGGAAGTATATATCAAAATAAAAATATTTAATAAATTAAAAATAACATAAAATCTGGTCAAAGGTGTAGGAGAATCCCGCTTCGGAAAACCCCCTCAGACACATGGAATATATCAATACCCAATACCCAAAATAAGTTGTGTTCGCTCAAGTACACTTGTAGCTACATTGCTGTGACGTCACTAAGTTCAAAAATATAATACTTGGGAACCGCAATAATAATAATAAAATAATGGATAGTATATTTACTAACATTTTAATAAAAAAAAATCACGCTTATTGAATTCTACACTTCTATTTAAAATTAAAAATTGTTTGCGAATTTACGGATGTGCATTTTTGAAAATATATGGAGTCAGTTTTTTTTTTTTTTAAATTCTGATGTACTGTCCCGATTTACGGAGGGTAGAGGATCCCACCCCTTTGGGCCTGTAAATTATTATTAATATAATAAAGCATTGCGCCTACATCATGTGTATTAAATACGCTTGTACGATCTAACTGAAATATATTTGTGTTTACTTTATTTCTGACGAAAGAAACTTTCGTGGAGCATTTTGGTTCTACGTGAATTTGTTTTGTTTGATGCCAATGAAGAAGAAACAATTCTCAATCAAATCAAAAATCAAAAGATTATTCCTCTAAAGTAAGGGTAACACCAATTCTTAATAGAGCATATTACGAGACGCGTTAAATGATAAAATAACATTTTTTAAATTTTGATTACATCATTAAAATTTGTCCGTTTTAAAATATTGTATACTTTGTTTACAAAAAATTTAACTACATAAGTAAAATAACATTAGATTAGACTAAAAGAACATAGTCGTTGTCTAACTAGCAATAAGTTGAGAGTAATCACTCTTTTCATTCATGTACTATTAAAAAAAAAAAATGAACTCGGACATAAATTTACTTAACATTACCTTCATTAAATCTTCTAACTTCGGCTCATTTTTTCAGTACCAAACTATACTTATTTTTAACTAAATTATTTAAATTTGAACAGAATCATTGTTAAAATCTTTTTTTAAAAAGTAGTCACTTTGTCTTCACCTGTCGATGAGAAATTCTTATTATCACGAAACTAGTACTGAAAAAATAAAATATTTTATTACAAACTCAAGAAGAGATAACAACTAATATCAAATATTTTTAATAATCTATCATTATTATTCTCTACAACATAAACTCCAATTCCATCAATAATATAACACACGCACACAAGTACTGTTATTATATTATATGCACTTATTCATTACATTCATTTGCAGGTAGTACAGGAGGGTTCCAACCTCCATTTCAATCAAGCGTAATTAATGCAAGACCGACATAGATAATTATAATGACTTTATCATAACAAAAAACTGAAGTTCCGTCTAGCGACGATTTAAATACTACAGTTACTCGATCGTATATAGTACACTATCAGAAACGGAATAATAATCTTAAGAGATTAAATATGTCCATCAGTACTTAATCTTATTTCACGGTATCCGTTACAAACTTACACGTCGGCGATTTCCTGCAAATCAAGTAGATAAATGGAGAGTTACTGAACTATTTAGCTTTACGATTTTTCTCAACTGACCGATACACGTCCCGTATCCGTTTTATCAAAATGTACTTCATATTTCAAGTTTATGGTTACAACTGGAACATCGTATCTGTCAATCGGTGAAAGTGGATTTGCAAATTGCAAATTGGGCAAGAATACAGAAAAAAACTCGAAAAAAATCGAATTTAAATCTAAGACGATTGCAGATTCTAGTTTGTTAAGTTGACAAGTGAGCACAAGATTGCAGACACATAGTTTATTTGTACAAATTGCATCGTACATAGGGTATTGATAACTTAAAGACATCTAGTCTCAAGAAACTAACAATACAGTCTTATTTTGACAACACAAATGCATAAAAAAAGTAAAAATATCGATTGACTCTTATCCTTTATACGCAAGAATTCGACTAGTACCTATACATAACTGTAAAAATAGTAAATAAAGCAGATAGAATGTAATGTAAAGAATGAACAAATTATGAGTGAATGTAAAACTTATTTTAGCGATAGCGATATTATAGTGTAGGATTAAATTTTTAAGGCAGAAATGTTTTTGTCAAGGCCTCGAAGACATTTGCTTTAGAGATCCAAAAATGGAGACAAAGAACGCGAAACAGAAATTAATGGAAAAACACTTTTGAGTAGGTCAAGAATTACCAAGAGTTGTAGAATCAATAATGATGACCAGGATAAAATAAATATAGCTTCCAAAATGATAGATCAGATGTAGCAACACGGTGACATCTCTTTTGAGGATGACTCCTTTGAAAGAGCAAGCATTTTACATATCTGAGTTCAATAGTCATTAGCAACAACGGACCACATAAACATGCATCTCCCAAATGCTAACTCGGGAAATTGAAATACAGATGTGCCGAACACTTTGTTTGATAACACGTCATAAAACCTGTTCTAATATGTGGATCTGTTGCGTACTCAGTAAATAAAATGTAAATTTATTATAGGTCTTCAAAATTAAGGTAGTTAAGACAATATTTAAAACCAAGAATAAAATGGGTGTGGCACATACGCTACAATAATTGAATTAAGAAGCAAAATTGAAGAACCCTACAATGTCCGTAATTGCAATAACACTGGTAAGGTTTGCTAGTCACGTTCAATGCATGGACCAGCAAAGAAAGCGCTTGAAACCAAACCCATTGGGCAGAGGAGTGTTGGAAGACTCGTGTTGTGATGACGTTAATTTTTGGGACACTTACTTACCATCACGACCTTCTCCGCGGGGGTAGCCAGAGAGGTTAGAGCGCCACTCTTCTGCCCTGACATGTAACTCTCGCCTCATCCACATTCACACGTCTTCGCATGCAAGCTCGCGACGATTGTTGAGGAACCTAACAGGACCATATTCCAGTATCTGGTTAATCTGGTGAGGCCACGTCTTCCGCGGTCGTGGTTTCTTGCGCCGTTATTGTATATCTTTCTTACCATTCTTTTCTTATTATTCGCTCAACATTCCCAAACCATCTGAGTGACTCTTTTTAATTCTATTCTATTCTCTATTCTTAGATCAACTTTATTTATTCCTAATTTGTTTACTCTTTACTATATCATAAATGGATTTGACACAATTACATTTAAGTGATTTCATTTCCACTGCATTCAGTTTTTCTATGGTTCCTCTTCTGCCAGCTCCAGGCTTCACTTCTATACATAAGCGTTGGTACTAGAATTCCTAGTTTTGCCTCTGCAAAAATTATTGCATTCAAAGCGCGGTTCACCTAATTCCCTGCAGTCACCCTTTGAGGCACCTTGTATAAATATCAATTTTTTTCTCCTAGTGTCGTGTCAGGTTCCCCCAAGTTGACTATCACTTGAGAGTACATCTCCTTATCTCCAGCGGCTCCAAACAGCTCTTATCCCTGTCCAGACTCGTATGTTATGGAGCCATGAGATCTGCTTCTTGCCGACACCCCGTTTCCCTTTGATATTGCCTTTAATGATCACCTTTCCTCTCTAGGCACATCACTCAAGTACGACGCCTTTAGGACTTTGATATTCGTCAACAACTCACGTTCAGTTCTGCCTCTCAGGAGCACATCTGACTTGCTGACCATATCTGTCGACGGTATGCGCAAGATTCTACGGTGCAACCACATTTTAAGTACGAACTAACACAATAAATTGGGAGCAAAATTAATAGTATTCATCCACCTGGTGACGCGACGGAAGGATTGTTCAAGAATCACACCCGATCAGAATATCGTCATAATCGTAGAACGAGGCATGTGATTTTTCTCAAGTTTGCAGGAGATCAGTTTGAAGTTTTATTTACATAAAGACACTTTATGTCATAGCTCTATAACTACAAAAGATTTTTCTTTGAAACTTGGGTTAGTTATTTAAAGTGGATACTTTTAAAACCTCAAATATAGTCAGTGCAGTACAACGACGTTTTTACACATGCTGCATTGTTCTACGATCGCAAATCAGAACCATCGTTACACCAACTTCGTATAACGACGGATAAATTAATGAAAAAAAATACACTTTTTATATACCATTAGATGAATTTTTTTTCACTTTTTAACGATCAAAAAAAGCCAATATGGAATTTTTTGCACATCCGTCATTGTTCTACGATTATGACGATATAACGCTTAGAACCTTTGCCATTCGGTTCGAATCTTTACGGTGTTTCCAAAGAGAACGTGACCGCTGGCCGCGCTGACCGCGCACGTGCGAGGCAGCCGGACAAAACAAGTGAAAGAATAACAAATAAGAATAGCAATTATTCTAATGGTTATTTATTGCTGAAATAACGTACCTGGTGCATGGCGCGACTGTTAATCGGCGAGAAAGTTGCGGCGATCAATTCCCTTATTAATTTAATCGATGTTAACATTGTACAACTGTTCGATATTGTGTCTAAACGGCAAAACAGTAGACAGAATAAATAAACGCCAATAACATGCAATAACAAATCTTGTTATATTTAATGTTAATTTAACTCTGTGGTTTAATGCGATTGCATTGTTAAAATTAAATGAATTAACGATGCGACTTGATGAAATGCTTCAATATACTAAAGCAAATTGATGAATTACTCTCAAAAAAGTAAAATACTACAATTTTTACTACGTCTTAGAAACAAATTTTCGGAATTCGTAGACATTTTTCGATGTAGGAGCATACCCGAATTAATTACTTAGGCCCGGTTGTTTCAAGTTGGATCAAAGTAAGCGTTAGTTTAAAGCATAGATTTTTGCGTTCTCCACCAATCAGACTATCCGTATTCGTAAATATGTATGCTTTACACGAACGCTTACTTAAATCCAACTTGA
Organism: Agrypnia vestita; assembly: GCA_016648135.1. Taxonomy (NCBI): domain Eukaryota; kingdom Metazoa; phylum Arthropoda; class Insecta; order Trichoptera; family Phryganeidae; genus Agrypnia; species Agrypnia vestita. The sequence continues at coordinate 30,963 of JADDOH010015141.1, forward strand.
AATAACCGGCCCTTAGACTTAGAATATACCAATAGAATTAATTACCGTTTAATGGACTAAACTTTTACTGATATTTCATTCCCCATGAATTTTCTTATATATTATTATGATATATAATATAGTCTATATATATATATATAATATATATATATCATATATTTATTTTAAAGTGTCCCAATTATTGTTTATTTCCCTTTCAAATATGTTTTGATTTTATCTTTTATATTTATTTTTTGGTTTATTTTATCTTCTTATCTTATTTATCTACTATATTGGCTTAATTATCTTTATTTTACTCTATTACTAATTTGTTAAAGGTTTCTAATTATTACTGTTTGCCTGTGTACTAGTCATCGTTTATATATATTGTTCATTTCTATTGTTACATTTCACATTGTTCATTTATCTTAAATACGTTTTATATTTATACTATTATTTTTTAATTATTTACTGTCAAATGTGTTTTATGTTAGGTTAGGTTAGGTTTTTTATGTAGATGCATTGTCACGAAATGTCTTGTGCGTACGTTTCATCTGTAGTCGGATCACTGACTTTGTCTTTTGATTTGACGAGATTGTTTTTTAAGTGCCAGATACCATATTTTTAATTTGAGTCCAAAGTCTCTGTTAATATTCAGAAGGTTCTATGTTACACAGAGGTAAAATTTACTGCTCCACCCTTTCATTCAAATTTAATGTCGAAACAAATAAGAGATACTGGAATGTGGCTGTTGCTTGAAACACGGGCGATCGAATTAGTGTTGTTCGCCCGATAATGACGAACTAACGATGTCAGGTACCCGGCCGAGTACAAAAGGCATTAACAGGTGAGTCGCAAAAAGAAACGCGTGACGTCACATTCTCACGGCGAGGAAAGGCGGTCCGAAGACAAACGCGAGAAGCAGCGAGAGTTGCGCTTCCAGAACACTCGGATGGGAATAATAATAATAATAATAATGATTATTTACTCGGATGTGGAGAAACTGGCGGCAAGAACTTGCGCTCATTATTCATTTGTTTCTTACCGCCCGCTTGTCTTTTCTCGATTTGATTTTCAAATTAACGGCGAGCGAGAGAATATTACATTTAAACTAGCGGATCGGCAAATAAATTGGTAACTGGATTTTAATAAATATTTTGTATATTTATTAAAATAAGAGAGGTGTCACGCTCACGACGTAACGGAAATGTCAAGCTATCCACACAATTACCTAGGTCGTTGGTCTAATCAACTTTATCATGCATTACATTTACTGCAACAGTGCAAATTGACAAACGTTAAAATACGACACTAGCGTATAATTTGTCATGGCGATCGACTTCGAACTAAGGAGTCAAATACGCATCTCCCCAATTGGATCGGGCGGGCCTCCCCTGCGTGCCCACAGACTTTCTTTGTTTCTTGTATTGTAATAACTTTTTTTTTATGAGTTTCCCCCCGATGAGGGATAAAACATCTACACGCAAGCAAAGACTCTTTTATTCAACGAAATCTACGACCCTTCCCTAAAAATGAATGAAATAAACACCATTAATTTGTGTTGTTGAAATTTAAGAACTTTCCAAATTATCGATTTATATTCACCATCTTGAGTAACTATAGGTTGACCGGTTTCAATATCACTGTTCTCCCTCCTCTGTAAATTGTACACTAATCCATAATTTATTTTCTGTATCTAGTTAATTTATTTCGTGGTTGTTTTCAACGAGAGATTGTTGTACCGAAGCTTGTAAGATAATAAAACGTGTATCTAACCACTAAGTAAATGTGAACATTAAAAATAAATTCAGTACTGTGTTGTGTAAAATGAAAAATAAATTAGCGTATGAATTTTAAATATATACGTATTTATTGAAAGTGGAAATTTTCGCATAACAACCTGAATTCATTTTTAAATGAATTGAAAAGTGAAGACGTCGTAAAACATGTCACACTGCACAGTTAAAAACCGTATCCCACGCATTCCCGTCGATTCATTTATAGTGATTTCTAATATCAGTACAATTTTACGCTTTTTAAACATTGATAGTAAATTTACATGAAATAGTTTACGATTCAATAAAACACAGTATTCGAAAACAGAAATTCATTTATGCAGAATTTTTTTCCCAACAAATCTACAAATTTATATTGCTTTTTTGTATAGTGAACGAATATTTTTATGTAAATAAATTAAACATGTCAACTTTAATTTATTTAGTTTTTCAGTACTGAGTTTTCAGTTCTTAATAGTGCGCTGATGATGCTTGAGTAAAGCAAAACCGACTGGCTTATTCACTAATAAATAGTGGTTTTATACTAAGTTAACGTGTTTAATTTATTTAATATGTTAAACCACAAAGTGATTGCTTTATACAAGAATATAATATTTTTATTATCAAATGAAAATTCTATTCAAACACTGCAGCTCTATTTTTAAAATAAAATTAAAAATATATCAACCAGGGTTTGCAAAATCCGATATTTATATTAACGATAGTAAAAAAAAACAATTTTCATTCTGTAAGTAGTAGTTTAAACTGTCAAAATGGTAAGGTAAAATAATAAAATATAAGTTTGAACAAGGGAATCCCCAATTTTTATTACCTCATGTAAACTAGACCTTATGATAAGGATATAAAGCTTGAATTTCAATATAAAGCTAGCCGTACACTTAAGTTAAAGGTGAATACCCAACTTCGGGAAAATAATCTCAATTGTAGTTTTTTACTGTGTTAAGTGTTGCCAGTAAACATCAGTCTGCTATATTTCTAGTTCAGAAGGCAGCAAAATATCAATTGATATATATTCGCATAAATATCAAATGATATATATCCTGATATATATCATCGAACCCTGATACTAAAAATACGTAAAATATAACACAGTGTCCACTTTTACAAGATTACGGATATTTTATTTTACGTAATTTATAATTCAAGAACAAAAGAAACAAAGAGTAGGGAAAACCTATTTCTCAAACCAGTACATAATGATCGGAGTTCTCACGCTGAGAGAAATATAAAAATGAGCACATTCTAATATTATACTAATACATTTGAATGATTCAAGCAATTTATCATCTCCTCCAACTTTAAATTAGCTACTTATTACTGACAGTTTGGACACATTGATGTCAACATTGCCATCTTCATGTCATGCTAAAATTAAACATGTGTCTTTTGTATTTGTTTTCAAATAATGGCAAAATATAAAATGCTATGTTATGTTATAGATGGGTGGATTTGGAGTTAATATTGTAGACGTGATTCATGGTTATTATTAAATAGTGAGAAAAATATAAACTATGTAACCTCCACTCGAGTTGAGTAATAATTATATCAATTAATAAAAATAAGAACTACATATAAGGTCGACATATTCACGGAAACATAGAGGGTTGCTATAGCTTAGTGGTCAGAGCACCGGCCCCGGAAAGGAGGTGACCTGGGTTCGAATCCCAGTAGTAACCTAATATTTTTTCGTGAATTAGATTTTTCTGTATGTCTTTCTAATTGATTAATTAATTTGGTTATTAAATATTTCACAGAACTTTGTTCTGAAAAATTACAACTTCACAAATATGAATGTGTTCTTGAATATAAATAATTATATATTTAAACTACATATTTATATCTCGTCAACAATAACTGACTTTTTATTTTTGAATTTGAACTTAAGATTAATTAATTATTGATTATTAGTTATATATTAATTAGTCAAAAAAGTGTATTGAGGAATCATTGTAAAATGTATACTTTTATATGTACCTACTATTTGATATCATAGTAATTTTGTCTAACTATTGCCATACTAATAACCCTAGAAGACTACTGTTAGTCATTTCGACTAGCACGGCGAAAATTTGTTTTCTCTTTGGAACTTTTGAATGTATCGCGTTGATTCTTTGTATCAACTCAAGAGTTGACACAAAGACAACAACGTTGGAAGAGACAGCTATGTCACGATGGTAAGTACCGCCATTTTTGAAATACGAAAAGTACTTGTTAATTTAAAAAAATTAAAAAATTAATTTAATTAATTTAAAAAAAAATACTTGTTAACCCAATCGACTAATAAAAAGCCACCACTTAAAAAAATATCAAAAGCCTTCAAGGTTAATAAGGAAAACAGAATAAGGTTAGCTACATACGAATTTTGAAAACAGAATGACATCTGCTATTTTTGGATTTTGGTTACGGTTAAGAATATGTATTCGAAATTAGTATTATTGAGGATACTTAACTTTCGAGAGTAGGTACCTAACAAAATTTTTCATCGACACATCATTGAATATAGAATTTCAAATATAGATTTCTTTACATTGATTAGGTGGAAATACAAATAATAAATTGATTAGGTACTGACAAAATGAGCTGGAGTTGCGTGTGGTTGTAACGGAAAGATATTGAAAGAAGAGAAGAAGAGTATAATGAAAGTAATATTGTTAAGAAAATTAATACCCGAGTTCAAATTTCTTTTAATTTTTGCCATTAAGTTGTTGATGTATTCGTCATTAAAAGCAGGTGTCGATCAACGTCAGAACGTGTCTTGAGCTATGCCACGATGTTGACATTGCAGTGTTGTTAATTTTTAAGTAAATAAATGAACGCAATAAAAATAAACTTTTTTCACGTTCTCCTGTAAAACAAGGCGTTAGCAGCTAACTAAACATCGTTACTATTACGAATTAGTTGAAAGCTGCGCAATGTCCATCTATGTTGGGTGTCTAGTTTGTCATTAAAAAAACGCACTTTTTTATTTACTTTCTTAGATGGGATCACATTTCAACCGATGGTCATTCCGACTCATTAAACTCCCATTAATCTTCTGGGTAGCGTTAGTTATCCAGAACGTCGGCAGGTCGTGCTGGTGTCGCCCGAGTTTGACAGCGCGGGAAACGGCATCACGAAAGGTTTATTTTTTCACGATTAGACCATAAAAGAAGGTCTATCTCATTAGGAGAAGTCTCGAAATGGATTTAGACACGCGGAAGGTAAGTACATAGAGATCTGAGTGCAAAAACTAACCCGCGCAAGGCTTAATTAATACTGCGATTAACGAGCGGCAGAGATATTCCTATAGTTCGCGGTGACATTTTGCGTTTGAATGCAAAACGACGCCAATGAGGAGAAATACGACCAGCTTATCGCGGAATTACAAGGCACCGTGTGTACTCATTTTACAGGCATTTATAGAGATAAGTATTATTTCTTAAGTTATAAACATCAATTGACAAAGATTGACAGTTATTTTGCAAGAATATCATAATATCAACCGGCTTGGCGAAGTGACTTTCACTAAGGAGTAACGCAACCGATACGAGTAAGAACCGCGTATCCTCTGTCCTATTGAAAAATTAATTGAAACTGACAACGCATACGCGTTACATTTACAAGATGGCGCATGTCTGACGGATTGAGTAAAAAAATAATAAAAATACTATTTTATTTTAAGCACTTTAATTTTTATTTCTAATATAATACATGTTTCAGGAGCGATTCTCCCTTCTTCAGGACAAGAAATGTACTAAAACTAATTTTCGGTATATAGACAGGTAGATTTATTATTTATGGAGTGTGACTACAAAATAAGTAGGCAAAATTAATTATAATGGAAATGGTTAAAGAGAGGGCTATTTAGAAAATTAATTTGACTTTAATATTTGTGCTCTTATTAACTAAATATTTATATAATATTAGGAAAAGTGTTAATAATTAATACTTTTACTTTTCCTAATTTCTAATATTTCTTAATTACCCAAGAAAAAAACCTTGTGAGTGATTGCATTCTACAAGGTGATTCGAAAATTCTGAATAATTGATGCTGTATAGACACCTTAAATGCTCTAATTTCAAAGTCTCTTGAAGTTTTACCTACGTAAAAAATAGAGGATGATTAAGAAAATATATAGGGCGAGTGTTGCAGGCAACAGGAGTAGAGGGCGTCCAAGAAAGACCTATTATGATCAAATACTACAAATAATGGAGGATGGCTCTGTTAAAAGCCTCAACAACCATAGAGCTTGCATGAGAAGACGTACGAAAGTAGTCGAATCAAAAGTGATGTGCCAAGATAGAAGAATATAGCGGTCTATCCTCTCTGCCTACCCCTGCGATGAAACGGCGTGATGGTTAGTTAGTTGCTTAAAAAATACTTACAATCTTTACATTCAAGTTCCCACTTTTTTCATTTTTAAATATCCATATAATTGTTATTTGAAATATAATTGTTTAATTTGTTATTAGTATACCAATGTACAATGCTGTACTAAAAGTAGTTTTAGTACATTTCTTCGCCCAAAGAAAGAAGAATCGCTCCCGGAACATACAGATTTTTTGTAATAAAAATAATCGTGTGTAAAACAATGTGTTTATTATTATATTTATAAAATGGTGCCACATTGAAAAATAATAAAAAAATATTATTTTCTCCGCAGGCAAGATATTTTACTACGCATCTTGAGCAAAGCAAGCAGGCATCCAACATGGCGTGTGGTATTATCGATAGATGGCCGATCATCTAACGGTTAGTCAGGGCCGTGCGCAGCGAGAACATATCGGAATGGCAGACACAAACAAATATTATTTAAAAAAATCCCTTAAAATTTTTTTTGATTTTCGGCCGTACTCCGAAAATAACAAGAATCTTATTTTGTTGATTGTTACCCCAACGTAGATTTACGACAGCCCGCTTTATTTTTAAATCTTTTATATTAACTTCATCGCCGGTCTCGATTGTGGAAAAATCTTGAAAGTGAAAATTAACACACTTCCCGTCATTCAATCGAACTGAAATTTTGCACATCGACTTGATGCCGATGACAATGCATTTTAGATGCATTTGGGGTCACACATACAGACACGCACACAAAAAAAAATGCATATCTATCTTAGATATTCGGGCAGGTACCTACATACTTTCTGGTACTATTCTAAAATAATTTAAATCGTGAAAACTTTAAAAATTAACCCATTATTTAAAATTGCTACAAAACAAAAGATGGTTATTACTCTGAAAAATAATTTGTAATATTGTTATTTTTACAAGAGATTTATAATGAAAACTATGTCCTGATGGTTTAATTTTTTACCGATTACCCCACCATTTAAAAATTGAAGGGAAATTTATTTATTTATTTAATGTTTATGGAAGACCAACAGCACAACAAAGAAGTATACAAAACATTGATATAATATAGATGGCCAATTACAGGTCTCCACATTTAGATTTTTTTGTTTATTTATGCCATTGTTATTGCTTAATTAAATTACATTTACGGCTTTTGTAATTTTAGATGAGACTTTTGGAAAATAGTCAATCTACATAGTCGTCAATCTACATGGTCTAACAGAGTGTGATATATTGATTGAGGGGAATGTGTAATGAAAAGGATTCTTAAATAACTGTCGCCTAAAGCCCGACAAGAAGTAAAAATTACATCCTGGGTTTTTTGTTGTGCAGTATAATGGCATATATATGATTTTGAACTAAAATAGGTGCGTCAATATTTTGTTACACGTACATGGATTGTAATGCCAGACCTCCACGACGGCTGGGCGTTCTTAAAAAAAAGACCTGTTTATTTGATATCGAAGCGATGTTTATATCATTACGCACCAGTCATTGCCATCTGGATTTTTTCTAAAATATAACTTTTTGATAAATATATATTATTTCATTATTATTTTAAGATATGTTAGAAATCAGTTTTTTCCACACATGTACCTACTTAATTTCTTCATTCAAAGAGTTCAATTATTAAATTAAAGCCAATATTTCCGTCACAATGATAGAAATATTGACATGTGACGTATGTATTGACGTTTCTCTATTTTTGAGAGTTGGTGTAACAATTACCAAATAACAATCTTGTTATTTTCAGAATACGGCCGATTGTTGTTTAAGCAGATTCAGTGAGGATCACTGTTATCGTTTTCTTGCAATGTTATGCCATCAGCGTGCATCGTATGTAATACCCGGCTTAACATGCAACGGCTGACAAGATTAACCGCGTAATGCTGTTAAAAAAAATAACAGGAACTGTCTTACGGATACTTTATTGAAATATTCATAAGAACAAACTACAAGATAATAGAAGATTGACGAACACTCACAACATATATATATATGTTATAACATATATATTATAACACAATCCAGGCATAACACGCACATATCGAACGTTTTATAGAAAACGTTGAATGGAAAAAAAACTAAACCATAAAAAGCAAGTTTTTATTATACTCCCTATATAATATATAAAAGAAAGGGAGTAAAAAAAAGGTTTACAGGGAGCGAAAACAAAATAAACCATCAAAATGTATTCAAAGCATGAACTATGTTATCTCTATTTGAGTTTAATTTTATTACTCGAGTTTCGAGAGTATCAGAATTGCTGTGTGGTAAAATATAAAATATAATTAAACTCAGCTATAGAAAACATGAATCCATATTAATGATCATCATCTATAGGTACAACGACAACGCCAAATCCACCAGTAATATGAAAATGAACTATTTTTAAAGATTAATAACCGAACAGTTATTTATCGTAGGGCCTTAATATTTTAATGTAAATATAAGCGAAAGTGACACGTGAAACTACATTAATGATAATTAAGCGAATAACTACTAGGGGCTATTCGTGAAGAAGGGATGAACTAACTTTAGTATGGTTTTTATGGGGAACCATTTTCATTTCAATACTACGATATAAAATGTAAATCAGAAACATATGACGAATTAAGATGCGCAATATGTGATATTATAAAATTATTTTTAGTTAATTTTTCAATTTCAAGTCCTTTTAATGAAACGAAAAGCGATTATAGAAACTATAAAATGGTGACACCATTAATTCGTACTACAGATAACGTTGAAATTTTTACTGAAATTAGTTTATCAATTAGGTTCATCTAATCAAATTGTGATATATTAGGGAGTGGAATTACTGTGAAATTACTGACACAGAATTAGCTTACATGATAATGCTATTTATTATCTAGTTTTTAAATATTTTCTAATTTCTATTTCTAATTTGGCACACCTGTTAGATTAATTAAAGCACTTTAGTGTGTACTATTGGCTTGTGTGCGTGTGCGTGTGCTAATTGCTGTTGTTAAGCCTTGCGGGGGCAAGTCATGGCTGAATGTTCAATCATTTACTATACAACAGTTCAATCAGATATACAACAATTTGAAACGAAGGAAGAGAGCATGCAAAGTGTTGATGGCATCAAATACAGAGGACGGCCGCGGAAGATACTGAAATGTATGCATAAATATATTGCGAATAACAACAATCGTTTTCCGAGAAATATAACTAAATCCGTAAGTTTAACTAAACTATTTAAGTTTAACTAAACTATTTAACTAAAGTATTTATGGAGCTTACGAAGTATTGCAAATACATTATTTACTAAATTTATTTATAAGGGCGACGAACATTACGAACAAGTAGAGAATTCAATTGAATGCTGCAAAAAAGTAAGATTCTTAGGAAGAATAAGACAACAATTGACATAAGAAACTCCTCCTAATTGCCCCTCATTTTCAATATTGTGCCATTATTTTGTACATTAGAATTGAAGGAGACATAAAAAATTGGAAATTCAACGAAAAAGAGCGATTAGAATAATTCTAAGGAAAAATAGATACTCTAAAATTAAAAAAAAATTATGGGTCAAGCCAAATATGGACTAAAGCTAAACACAATGATATTCATAAATAAAATCTTAAATGATGGAATGCCAAAGTACCTACTTGATAAATAAAATAACACATGTATAACATAGACATGATGAGCGCTTACGATATTGATATGAATGGAGGGAAAGCACCCACCCTTTTATTTGGAGAGTGAAGCAAAAAAATTTTATCAGAAAATTTACTTTTAACTTTTTAGTACATTTAAATATAAGTGGTTCTTTTTTTTTTTATGTAATATAAAATTCAACTTTTAAGTTTTAATATGACTCAGCGTACAAAATCACTTAGGTAGGAAACTAGCGCCATCTTTTATTGGCGAGCTCACTAACTAATTTTACATATCAAACTTTGATTAATTAATTATAATGGATTAATTTATTAATTAGTGAATCTGATAATTGATTTATATATTGTCATTGCGTACTGTCGTGTGTGCAATTTCAGCTCGATTGGACATTGGGAAGCGGGTGAAATATCGATTATAAGTTTCCGTCCAGACAAACAGGTAAAGCTTATATAGGCGTGGTAAAAAATAGAATTATATAAAACAGAATATATGCATGGTTAATAATAGTTAATGATAAATTGTATAAATAACTAAATAAATAAATCATTTTACTTACTTAAATAAATATAAATAATGTTACTTTACACGATCGACATCTTATCCATACTTTCGTTTTCTTTCTTTCGTTTTTTTTTCTTGATGGAAGGCACTTTTTTTGGTAGCCCTGTTTTGATATGTGGCATGCTCGTGCGAGCGCCGCATAACAGTTCCGCGCCGGGAACCGCTCGCTAACTGTACCTCCGTGTGGTCAGCGGCGACCGGCTACCGTCTTGCGCATCGGGCCGGCCGCCAATCAGCGGCCAGCTTCGTACTCGAGAGTAAAAAGGGAAGAAATCAATTATTTTCTCCATCGCGCTTAGTGCGCCGGATATTGTGTTTGCCGGTTATTACGATCGATTACGCAAAATCTAAAAAAATTATGTTGTGACGTAATCGAACAAGGAAAATGCACGCAAATCGAATCAGACAATCTGCTGCATCGCGGTGTTTTACTGATACCGTCAGATTCAGCTATCACCACTACTGTATGCATTACCACGTAGCTACTGAACGCATGAACATCGAAAATTGCACCATACATTTTGACATTTGATAGGCGATATCTGTGGTTGAAGTGTAAGATATAAAAAGGAAGACAATTTTATTTATAGACAATACCAAATGTTTACGTGAATCATAGACAGTAGAAAAATAATAAAAACTGAACGTAGGAACTTTTTGTAATTATTATTCCATAATATTTTTTATTGTTTATGGTTTACATTTCGTTTTTAGTAAACCTTTTTTCTATGGATCTTAAAATGACGCATATGGTACAATTTTCGAAACTTTAAAGTGTAATATTTTCTTTAATATTTATTTAAGCAACAATTCTGTATCATTTTGAAATCAGGACACTGAACTATACTGAAGAATCTTACTTTCAGAAGGATCTGTTATGATGACTATATATTCTTGCCTCAAAGTACATGTATTATAAAATATCAATTCTTTATTTATGATCATTATATTAGGCATAACAACCGCAATACTCGTACTTAAATTTGCAATTTTCATGTTAACGTGTGTCAATAATTGTTTTTCTTCTTCTACCCCTTATCCTATTGAGTCGGGGTCCCTGCACCGCATAAAAGATTCCAACTTTTCCTGTCTTTGGTTTCGCTCTCCACGTCAGCCCAATTTAGTTGCAACTTCGCATTGCAACAGTCCTCCAACTGTTTCCGCCAGCTCCTAGGACGGCCCCTTGGCCTTCTGCCTTCTGGTCTTGCCTGGAATATCCACTTTGGCAGTCTATCTGCCGGCATTCGCAAGATATGTCCCAGACACCGTAACTGTGATTTCTCGATAAACGTCAATAAGTGTTCTACTTCGAGACACTATCTTATTTGAGTAATTCTGATACTGTCCCTTCTGAAAACTCCTACTATTCCTCGTAGAAATCCCATCTCGGCGGCCTGTAGCCTTGAGTGGGTTCTTTCGGTCAATAATTGTTACCAATTTTATTTTGTTTTCTACTTGCGCTGTACATGCCTGTTCGGTGTGCAGGACATGTATCAATCCGTACATGATCGCTTTACATTGATACGTTAATTAAACATGTTACTAGAGCAGGCCGAAAACATCTGTAATTGGGATATTGGGCTGATTTTGAAAAAAGTAATGTGTAACATATTCGGGTAGGGGAGGGGATCGCCTGGAGGGGAGGATTTTCTGGTCATTAACGAAAACAAGCCAAATACATATCTGGGAAATGTAATGTTATTCTTAAATTAATTTTTTTATGTTTTCAACGGTTCCCAAATTGTATTAAATTATGACTGTCGAAAGAATGGTTGGATGGAGTACGATCAATTTTGTAATACCGATTCCGTCCCATGGAGACCCAAATAAAAGGCACAATGGTTTGAGAGATTCTCCAATATATTCTCCGATATATATGTGTCGAACGACCCTAAACGAGATCCTGGACTGTCTGCACGCCAGCTAAACGAAGAGAGCGAGAAAGCTGGTGCTTACTCTTTTATAACAGTGCTACCTTATACTCCCGCACTCGTGGCCTCCCTGAAGACACCAAAGATTTCTAACGTAGGTAACTAACACAAATTATACATTTTATAATATTTAAAGTTAAAGTAAACGTCAAATAGAGTTTTTGACAGTTAATCACTGTCTACGTAGGTGTGAGCAGGTATGTATGTCAGGTATTCGGCGAGAGGCGGTGCGTAAGGAGAACATTTTCCAGTAACCATCAATCAAAAGTGCGCACAAAAAATGAGCGTGGGTAAACATGTTACGTATTTTAAATGAAACATTATTAACAAACTTACGAGCGGCGTTACGGTGCTGGCCGGGTAAGAAGTGATTAAGAGTACTAGAGAAAAACAACAAAAAATTGTGGAGATCTTGCGCAGAGATTTCATCAACTGAAATCCGGCTACAGTCTTTGTTCGGAGACCAACCAAATTTAGTGATCTTCATTACATGTTTTTGTTTGATCTAGGGGTAAGACTCCCTTCTTGTAATGCCGTCAGTCATGTCAGCCGTCATGCCGGAATATTTATTCCCTCGCACCCTCCCAAAGGTTCCTAGCTCTTCTCCTAAAGCAGCGAAGTTTATTCTCTCTGCGTACCCGACGCGAATCGCCGGGACACGGGATGGGTGGATGTAATACGGGAAAATAGGGATAACGGGATAGGAATGTATGGAGGGAATGTGGATAGGAAACTGGATGATACACGACACTGAACTTACTAAAATGTTCCTTGTATTTCGATTTCCCTTTAAAATATTGTATATTAACACTTTTGGCTGTACTGATATTATTTATTATAAGTACATTTATCGTCAATTTAATAGTCGTGTGCGTGGTATATCCACGTAAGATGGACTGGAGATCAAATTAGTATCGCAAATATTAGGTTGACGCATACTGTGGTGTATTCAAGCAGGCCACCTCAACGGGAGAACAAGGTGGCGCTAATATGAAAAGGGAAGGCGTCAACTCTCGCTCTCTCTCTCTTCTTTTAATTGGCGTGCAGTTAGCACAGGGTTTTTGTCGGTCGACACAGTTTATTTGTGAATCTATTGGAAAAAACCATAACCACCTGCCTTTTATTTGGTCTCCGTATTCCGAGTTTAGGATGCATTACAGATAAAAATGCGCCGTTTTTTAAAATTATATTGTAACATAACCAAAAACAAACTCAAAACATGCGATGTACAATTTTACGATTCGAGGGCGTGGTCACCATCAACGTCAATTACTGCTTCTCATTTTCTTGGAAGACGGTGGATTCCACGGGGAAGAGTCCAGTGTCTTAGTGGTGCAACTTTCGTCCTATTCCACAGCCGCCAGAAGGGCCTGATCTTTTGAAGACCAGGCCCTTCTTCGACTCATTTCTGACTTATTGTCTAAACCAAACAAACCACTCTTGGTATGCCCTTTAGCTAATCGTTCCTTCGCCGAAAAGATCGTTTAGGTCGCTAAATGGCTCAGAAGCTTTCCAACAAGTATTATCTTTCCATCATCTTTCCTAATTTCGTACATCTGTCTGTCGTTAACTCTCTAGAATCAGGCTGGAATTACAACAAGAACGTTGATGACTAGCCGCTTATGGGGTCGCACGGCTCATGTTATGTCCCGTGATTTTTGACGGGTTTACGACTAGTATGCGTATGGTTTTCGATGCACTTTTTAGTCCCATTAAAACAAATTACTCATGGAAAATGTCAATTAAACGTGAACTAAAACAAATAATATTAAACAATTATTGTTGGTTCGACTGCAAATCAATTACATTTTCCATTTAATCATAACCTTCATTCAGGTCCAAGGCCGATCGCACAAATATTATTTTGGCCTCTTTGTCTCGATCCAAATCTGACCAATGCAAAACCTGTTCTATCTTCACCTTAGGCAGGAGTGAGTTTAATAAATATAATAATCAAATGATAGTTGACTAATTGTAAACGTAAAAATCCTCACGGGCATGATACTTAAATCCATTTTAATTTACATAAATACACTTTATCAAATTCTATTAATACTAAATCACGTTTCTTCTCAATCTTTTCATAAGGCAGACCTCGCTCCATTGTAAGTACTTACTTATCTGTACAGGATAAAGATTAACAAAGCGTTAAAAACGTTCTCAGCACACAGGTCCTAATATATTACGCTTACCGCCGTATTATCCAGTCATACTAACAATAATAATTGTATGGAATTACTCTTAAAGAAATATATATGCCCGCGAGAAAATAATATATTAACTATTATTAGGTAGCGTTACGACCTTGACTTCTTATTTTTTGGTCTCAGTGTTGAAGAAAAAATATAACTTACTACCACGTTCTCAAGACCGAGTTAATCGGGAACTTGACTTTAACAATTTTAAAATTGAAAAAAAAGCCCATAAAAAGTGCTCGATGATCGAAGAAGTAGTTTCGAATGTCAACCGGTTTTTTAAAAACATTTTCATAAATGATAAACGACGTGTTATTTCACAGTTAAACGCACACAACAAACTATACAGATGTAATGATGCATTGGATTCGTAATCTTTTAAAGCCGGCCCTCTGGGATGCTGTAACTGTTTCTGCAGCAGTTCTCATCTCGGTGCTGTGGACACAAAAGCATTTCTTAAAAATTATGTTTTAACCGTGTATTTATTTGTTTTTAAAACCCGTCCAGCGTTTAAACGCCCCCTTTTTATGAAATGATTATTTTTAACGTATTAATTGTAATAACTATACACCACAAACCATTTTTTATAACCAAAATCGTATTTTCCAAGACTTGCGTTTGTTTTGCGACGGTTTACTAATCTATCAACATTTTTCTGTAATGAAGATACAAAAAATTGTGTTTGTTTTGCAATGATTTACTATTCTATCAACATTTTTCTGTATTGAAGATACAAAAAATTGTGTTTGTTTTGCAATGATTTACTATTCTATCAACATTTTTCTGTATTGAAGATACAAAAAATTGTGTTTGTTTTGCAATGATTTACTATTCTATCAACATTTTTCTGTATTGAAGATACAAAAAATTGTGTTTGTTTTGCAATGATTTACTATTCTATCAACATTTTTCTGTATTGAAGATACAAAAAATTGTGTTTGTTTTGCAATGATTTACTATTCTATCAACATTTTTCTCCACTGAAGATACAAGATGTGCGTCTGTTTCGCGACGGTTTCCAATTCTATTAACATATTTCTCTTTTGAAGATATGAAGATTTGCGTTTCTTTCGATACGATTTACATTTTTCTACGCAGTATGATTAAAATGACATTATTTTTTTGAAGTTTGCCATTATTTTCTATCTAGGTGGGGATTTTTATAAATTTAGATCATCTTCCATATAAATGAAACACCGCTATTTATTGAGACTAATAGGACCATCTTACAGTTTCTGGTTTATAAGGTCATGTCAAAACTTTCGCAGATGTTTAATATTTTTCGAGTCATCAACACACGCGTCGTATCATGATCTGCTTGTTATACTACATATTATACAGTACTGTATGTTTACTATCCAATCTTCATTTAATCGTTCCCATAAAATGATTCATTGACTCTACATTCACTTCTAAAACTTACATCCTTTACTGAACGACTTCATACCTAATAAATGAAACCATAAAAGGGCTATGATCTGACATTTACATCAAGCTGAAATTAGTTTATGAAATACAGGGTGTAGCAAAGCTAGTCCACAATACTTTACAGGTGAATTCCTGCCTTGATTATGACAAGCAACCATGACCTCACATCAATAGTTATGGAATTATACAATATCAAAGTTTGATTTTTTTTTCAATATTCCTGTTTTATTTTTGCAAAACGTTAGACTATCATTATAGCTAGACCGCATTCAAAAGAATGTGCGCAAAAAATATGTGTGTTGTTACGATGCAAAAAATGAACACAAAATAAGTTTTTCTAGTAAGTAAGTAACCTTTTTAAAACTAAAAAATATATATTAATTTGGAATATCATATTGAGGCTTATAATACGGGCTACCCAGGCAACTTTCCCCCGCTTTCTTCTTACCGGAAAAAGCTAGGAAATGGTCTTTTGATTGTGGTCGACCTATAGTAACTTATATCTAGTATGAAAAATTCATTCCCTTTAATACAAGTCAAATAAAATGATAGAAACCTTCCAATTCCAATAGAAATTTTTTCAGGGTTTTTATTATCGACTCATAATCAAGGCAGGAGTCCAAAGTATTGTGGACTAGCTCTATATATATATAGATCTATGCCCGATTTAATAACATAATAAGGTAATCAGATGCGAACACGGAATACGTGTAACATCAATATTCTTGCTATTTTCAAACTAAGCTAAACGCTTGTGCTATGAAAATAGGAAACCCACGACCTTTGGAGTGAGACGAGTGTCCTAACCACAAGACCAACAAGCTACTCAGTTAACGTGCATAGATCAACCTAACCTAACCTAACCTAACCTAACAATAAAATAAAAAAAATAATTAACGTATATATCGCAGGTTACAAAACGTACATTAAAATACTTTAGCGTTATGAAAGTTTATTTTTAGTATCAAGCCATCAAATTTGGCAGCAGTTGCGCAAGCGAGCGGCGGTATGTACTATTTACCCATATAAAAGAAAGGTTTTTGCGTTACGCAAATGGAGATTAATTTACTTTTACGTAATACGCAGCTCGGCGGGTCAGATGTGAATAATGACGGGCGTGCCCGGCGTAGAAGCACACAGGGGATCGGTAAAGGTACTGATACACATACACATGCTATTAGTTGGACGCGAGCATGCGCAGTACTGACTTCTTTAGCCCTTGCTTATTAGTGGCATGTGTGCTAGTGGCACATTGCTAGTAATAAGCATGCTCATTAGTGACATGCTCAAAAATCAACCGTCGGTTGATTTATGAGCATGCAAATGTCATTCACCACGAGAAGGGATATCTTTTGATATGCTGTGTGAACAAGCTTGCTTATTACGAGCATGCTTATGTCATTCGCGGCTAGTATCGATTATCATTGCGATCTTCTCAGTCCGCGACAGATGCAACAAATATGGCGCGTTGGGGAGATGATAAAACATTACTTTTCGTGACTTATTATAGGCATCACGAATGTCTGTGAAACACTCGGTCACCGCTATGTAAAAATAATATAGCAAGAAATAATGTTTACGGAACATTATTAAAAGACATGAATGATTAAAATCTCACAATAAAAATTATAAAAACTAAAATCAACAATATTTTGATTTATTGTTTCACTTGAACTTTCTATTTCAGTTTGCAAAGTTTCAATTTTGAACTAGAGTTCCTCTCTATTCTATGCCAAGAGCATGCCACTAATAAGTATGTGTTTGATTGTTAGCTTTGAGCATGCTTCAAATAGGCATACTTATAATGAGCAAGTGTGTACAGTTGTTAGGGCATGCTAGTTTTGAGCATGCCAGTAATAAGCATGTGTATCTGTACCTTAATGGACAAGAGCCAACTGTAATAGTATTGCTGTAATGAAACGCCATCATGTTGCTTGGGAGGAAGGTGGAACCGACGCCTCTGGACCAGACCGCGGCGGTATGAAACGCTATAAATTTGATTCACACGAGTAACTCCGATACGGAAATATTTACACTGGACGACATTACGTACCGCACCTACAAGGAAATACAAAAGAGTAGCTTGTTGGTCTTGTGGTTAGGACACTCGCCTCGTGATCCAATGGTCGCGGGTTCGAATCTCAGCCCAGACTAGCAAGTTAGTCCTATTTTCATAGCACAAGCGTTTAGCTTAGTTTGAAAATAGTAAGAATATTGATGTGACACGTATTCCGTGTTCACATCTCGATTAAAAAAAAAAAAAAAAAAGAGAAAAAAAAAAAAATAAGTAATAGAGATATAATATATATATATAGATATATAATCTATAACAGGGGTATTTTGGAAAACATTAATAACCTCGCAGGACTATATTCATGACCTATAATATCAATATTTTTGGAGATATTGAGATATATGGAGATATCAAATTGCATGTTTTTTTTTCTATGCATTTTTTTCTAATATTTCGGACTAATTTTTTGCAAAAAGTTCAACTATCATTACTATATTGATTGATTTACATCGTTATTAACGTTATATAACTCTTATTGAGTGACTTACATCGATCATGAAGAATAGATTCGTTTAAAAACTAAAAAAAAATATATAAAAACCTCGTAAAAAATATATATTTTTCAATTTTTGCAAATTTTTATCATTTTATTCCACTATTAAAGCGAAGGAATTCCCAAAATTGAGGTCATGATTGCTTGAACATGTTCGATTCAACATCAAAGCAGGAATCCACCTGTAAAGTTTTTGCTACTAGCAGAAGGGATCGAAAAAATGCAAACATATATGAACAAAAATCTATACATATCTATTTATGAAGAATGTTCTTAATAATATGTATAGGTTTTTGTTAATGCACATTTCCCGATAGTTCAGGATCTTTTGGTTTGTGTTCTGGGGTAATATGCCGTGTTTATACGATCTTTCTGGCCGACAATTTGGATACCATTGCAGAGTCCATCATCAGAGCTGATGATGGTCTCTACAATGGGATCCGAAGTATCGGACAGAAAGGTCGTAAAACACGGCATAACACCCCAGAAAACATAAACCAGAAGATTCTGTATATATTGTAATTGTCACATTAAGGGGTCTACACCACCTTGAGGCATATTAAAAAATCAGTTTTTTTTACGTAATTATTGCACATGGTAAATGTATTTAATTATCATTGTTTACGGTATATATGAACCTACATTTTTCATTAACAATTTATTTTGAAGATTTGAAAATGGCGGAGTTGTGTGCTGTCTCGCAAAAGTCGTTTTCTGTAAAATGTGCAGCTGATGGAGAGAATCATTTCTCTAGGACTTAAGTGAAATAAAAGAGTTAAATATTTTCATGTTAAATAATGTAAATGTCTGTGATATAGCGTATCAAAAAAAAAAGTTTTGATCAGTTTGAAATATTTCTTTTTTTTTCAACAGTGTATAAATTTTTGGTCCCCTCTGTGTATCACATGCATAAATGTATATTATATAAATGGGTTCATACTAAAAACAACGTAACATAAATTTGATTTAACCTTTAAATGATCGATTGCCGTTCAATTTCATTCATAATATATTTTTTGTTGGGCAACAAAATATTAGAGTGACGCCATATAATTTATTAATATGCGAGTATATACATATTTTTTGTTGATTATGTCGACATTTAAAATAACATTCCAATGATTCGTTCTTCATTTTCTTCTCCCTGGCTTCAACCCAACTCACTGTCGTCGTCGACTGTTGGGGTCAGAGCTCTCCTTGTTCTAAGGTTGTAGGTTCTTATGTCCTGGATAACGTCACCCAATCCGTGCCTCTGCATTTGGCTATCCCTTTGCACCACCCATGAATATCCTTCGCACCAAGCATCGCTATGATTTGTTGCAAAATGATATATGAAAATGAAATCTGGAGAATCAATTAAGAATAAGGATAAAAAAATGCAGTCGTTCTGTGTATAGCAAACCTATTTTTTATAAAATGAAATCATTATATGGTAAAATTTTGACGCAGCATAATTTTGACGAATATGTGTACTTTGCTAATTGAAGTTTCTTTACCAACGAAAAAATGCTACATGACGTCTTTATTTATCAAGCCATCTTTGAATACGTGAATACAAAAAAATAATAAAATATAACCGGTAAATATAGAACTAATTTAGTCAACCATGCGATATTTAACCATGGGATTATTACCCAAAGGATATTTAACCATTAGATAGTTACCCAACAGATTGTTAATGGAGGGTTAGTTTCCTAAGGGATAGTTAGTCAACGGATATTTAACTATGCCTTAGTTACCCATAGCCGCATTTCATATTAATATAATGTAATAATTTTAATAAAAACACTTTCAATACATTGGGTACAAATAGCAAGTATTTTTTATTTTTGGCTTGGAAGTTATCGCATTGTTTATTAATTGTTGAGTTCTATATATAGATTAACAGATTTATTATTGACTTTATATGTTTTCATGATTATCAATGAATTTTGGCGCAGACGGAACGACATTTTGTACTTTGTATAGTATAATGAGATAAACGTTTCAAAAGCAGGAAATTATCGATGGTTGGGCCATGTGAATCCAGCAATCACCCAAGACGATCAAAGCTTGGAAAGTTAAAGCCATGTATTCACTAGGGGACAAATCGCGAAACATTCCGCTCGGCATGTCGCATCAACATCTACGCTCATGTTTCGGGGACAATGACGCGGCCATTTGACGTGTACACACCGGGACTCGCATATCTTGTCGCGGAAATGTCACCCGATGAGCTTATGTTGACAGCTGCGGTATCTCATTTGGCGAAAACGGGGTTCCGCGCAATTCGAAATGTTTTTTTGGGTCGCAATTTCAAATAAACGAGGTTTTACTGTAGTAAATTGAATATTATTAAAAACAAGGTCCTTTTTGCAAATAATTATTGTTTTCCAGACGTCGCGGAAATATATCGCCCTATGAGGTTATGATGATAGCCGCGTATCTGTTTAGGTTAATGAGTTTATCGAAAAGTAAGAGGAGAAAAAAGAGGAGAATGCGAAATTATTTACTGCAAAGAGAAAGAAGGACAGGCATTCTATGCGATCTTCGATCGATACAGCTCGATGAGTTCAAGAACGATTTCGTTTCCCCGTATTGTCATCTTGACAGATACAGCGCATGCGTATTCACTTGTAAACATACCACGTGGTACTGACGCTCCGCGGAATGTTGCAGTGAGTACGCTCGGGTACCGTGCGCATGGCAACGTTGCCACGGCACGTAGAAATGCCGCGCTATGTTGTGCGCGAGGTCGCGGAACACTGCACGACGTTGCAACGTCACGTAGACTCTATGCCGCGCGTGCTGTTGAGGGACAATTTGTCCCCTAGTGAATACATGGCTTAAAGATGTAGCGAAAATGCGAATTGGAGAGACATGGCTCATAAATAGGGATCACAATGGAGGATAATTCTTGAGAACGCCAAGACCAACCAGGGATTGTGAAAGCATAGTGATGATGATATTATAATAATAAATCGGTTTTGCGTAATTCATCCGATACCTTAATTATAAATTATACCGATTGTTATAAATATTTCAAACAAAAAGAGAGCAATCATATATTGTGAAATCCAATACACATTTTATATAGACGCCATAAAGCAAATAAATACTCCTCAATAACCTTATTTATCTTGAAAGGTTAATTCTATTTTAACAACCGTTTGCATAACATTGATATTGTGTTATCCATCAAATATTTCCTACATAAATCATTCATGGATGCAGAATTACTGAGAAATGGCCATAAGTAAGAAATAAAACAGCATCGTTATAATATGAGTAATGAGTTGAGATAAAAATAGTTTAAAAGAATAATAATATTCTGCCTATTATAACGCGAAAGGAATATAATTAAGAACAGCATTCCAATGCTGTTTTGGACTCATCCTACACACAATGCAAAAAATGCAGGAAGTCGTTATGTACAAATGAGATTTTGTCGATTTTACTTCAATCTTATAGGTACAATATATTGCAAAGCCCACGTGCGAAAAATAAAATTTAATTATCAAAATAAAAATTATAATTCATATTACAGAAAAAGGAATCTTGGGATGAATTAGGTTTGTACGTTAAATGCCTACGAACATCGAAATAAGATAGACATAGCATTACTTTTTTGACTCCACGTTGACCAGTACTGGTACATAGTTTTTCTTGATATATGCCTTCGTAGTGGCTGGACCAAATTTATATAATTAACTACCTAATAAACATACAGCTTAACACAGTTAAAAAATTACAAAAGATGCACTTATTTAGACAATCGTATAAAAACCTATAAAATAAACATGTTACAACAGTACCTAATGTTTTCCACACCAAGTATGCCGCGAAAATACCTAATTCTTACTGGTCCTCTCAACTACAGATTTAACCGTCAATTAAATTTTTTTCATGTCATCCAGTGTATAATAAATAGTAAATAAGTTTTCTCGGTGAACTGCATGTAAGGCTGTGTTAAATGAAGTATTTTGTGTGAAGCGATCACTTAAGCCAGCCGTAAGATAGGTCGCAAGCCCTAAGAACACCCAAAAACTTCCATATCTACTTTCCCATAAAAATATAATTTCGTCTCTGTGAGACATCTATGATATATTGATTGATTAATGATATCCCTGTGAACAAAATCCAGTACTGTGTTCTGAAAAATTTGGACAAACTCAAAATATTCTGAATGAATGTACAGGTCTAAAAAGGAGTTAAAAAAAAAATCAGGTGTATTCCAGAGTAATGAAAATAATTCGGAAGAATCTCATTACACATATAAAGGATGTTGCTAAAAAAAAGAAAATTCCAAAATCATAAAAATAGATATCTCATTAGTGACATCTGTGGTCATTTAAGGGGAATGAAAAAGCTTTGGATGCCGGTCGCGCCAAGAATTGTTACAACACATATACGGAACATGTCGTAAACTTTAAATATACATATCATTCCTTACACAACAAAAATTTGATAGACATGGTATTCTATCATGGGCGGAAATGGTGAACGTTACATTGTGTAAAGTGATCACTTAAGTCATACGAGAGGTCGTAAGCCCTATGAACACCCAAAGACTTCCATACCTACTTTCCCATAAAATTATAATTTCGTCTCTATGAGACATCTATAATATATTGATGCACCACAATATTTGATGGAAATATGCATCCCAGACAGCTAAATCAGAGGCACTCTGCAAGCTGGTGGTACCAAGGAGACCTAGAGCCACCAAGTTTGCGGAACGTGATTTCAGTATTGCAGGCCCAGGTATGGGAAATCAATTGCCTCCAGTGTTGCGATCTATAGAAAATCAACAATCTTTCAAGAAGAGGCTTAAGAATCACTTCTTCAAGATGTCACATTTGTAAAACGCCCTTGAAAACACAGAATACATACAAATTAATGATATTTTCATGACAATAACCTTAACCCACAGAACACATTAAATCAATTTTTTTTAAATTTAAATGTAAAAACTTAATATAATTATTAATACACATTTATATTACCAGCTTACCCACTTTTAAATGAGAAATTATACTCGTGTTTAAATGTGGGGGGCATTGTCATATATGTATATATCTATTGTTAAAGTAATCATTAGTGTAAAACATTAGATGAAATAAGTAACATATAGGCAAAGAAACATTAGATTAAGTAAATAAGATATACACAAGGAAACGTTAAATTAAGTTATAAAAATTAATTTTTATTTACATTTTTTTTTACAAGATCACAGTACCTACATTGATACACTAAATATACATACGCATGTTGCTAGAGTAGGCAGATCTTGTGATTGTGATGATGGGCTGGGTTTTAAATAATAATGTATTGTTATTTTATGTATCCTGTACCCAGTTTTCTAAAAAAAAATTAAAAATGTATTGTTCACTCTTGGTGAAATAAATTTAAACTAAAAAATGACCTGAAATCGTCGTAACAGGCAAATAAAAGTACAATACATAATTTATTTTGATCCAATGGAGAGAGAAAAAAACACATGAAATATGGACAGCACTATTCCCAAATTGCAGATAGCGCAACAATACGAGAGAAAAAACCTGCCTTGAGAACAATGAATAATGAAGTCCAATAAACACCTGGACACAACAATGGACGAGTAATCACACACCCAGGTGATGAATTACACGCCTGTCGAAAAATTGGCGATATTAAGGAAAGAATTATTAATGCACACATAAAAACAAGGCTGTTTGATCAATTGCATTTGGGATGAAATGAATGAACCGACTCACAATCACACATCAATACAGGAAATTAGCAACAGGTGTAATGCTGTCATTAAAACGATATGCAGGTGCAGCTGAATAAATATAAAACATAATTGTTCAATCGATTTAGTGAGATGATTATAACGTGACCTAGAATTCTGTCATAATTATATCGCCATCTGTCACGCGATATTTGGCTTAACATAGTCATCTCTGTATGAGATCAGTGAAGTGGGATCCACCGCATACCCAGAGCCGTTCTACGAGCAAAAGCTACCATATCGGCCTGATTCTTTCGCCAAGCCGATTGGCATTGTTTTAATGCTGTATGATACCAGAAGTTCTCAATTTCTGCAACATATTTTGGGATCGGGATGCCTTATATTAAATTTAACATTGAAGAATATAACGCCAACTCAGCAAATACAATATATCACAGTTGTTTAGTAGTAGATTTAATCTAGTAAAATGTATTGTCAGGAGATGGTAGAAGCAGAAAGAATTGCACGTAATCAAGGATTTTACAGCACTCTACACCTTTTAAAAGTAAAAAGGGAAACTTCTGCGAGGGTCTCGAAAACAAAAATTGAACGGAATAGTCTCGAAAGTGATCGAAGCGTTTGAAACAAGTGTTCATTTGCCTCCGACAACCATGGTCTATGACGTATAAATAATAGTCAATACTATTTTTTTTAATGACACAATACAAATGGATTTACTGTGGTACAAAAAAACCTACATTTAGATTAGGATAATTCAATGTAACATTGTGTTTATCCGTATTAAGGTGCATTTTTGAAAATTTAATATAATAATGAACCATTCTGGGTTTTAAATCTAATCCCAGACTTAATGGAAATAGGAAGAACTGAAGTTGCACTTAATATTGAACGAAGCTATTCCGCCACTAATAACGTATGCAAATTTGAAATAATATAAACGCAGTGACAAAGGAATTTAAACGTTCCTCCGTAGTCTTGTATATTACCACGCTACGTGACGACGGATTCGTGAGAAATGTGATCATTTTCAATATGTTGCAATGTCATAAGCGTTGACAAATAGCC
This sequence comes from Agrypnia vestita, assembly GCA_016648135.1. Lineage (NCBI taxonomy): Eukaryota > Metazoa > Arthropoda > Insecta > Trichoptera > Phryganeidae > Agrypnia > Agrypnia vestita. Next base: position 56,179 of record JADDOH010015141.1, read on the forward strand.
AAGAAGAGCCAGGTGGGCAGGGACGTCTCGTGGGCAATGGCAAACTGGGGGTGAAATATAAACCTAGATATGAAGCTAGGTTTTTTAATAAACAACTAGGTATGCAAGTCTTTTTAGATGTTCATAGGACTTACGACCTACCATATGGCTGGCTTAAGTGATTTCTTTACACAACGTAACGTTCCCAGTTCTACCGGTGATCATTTAGGCCAGTCATTTGATAGGATAAGCCCTGAAATATAAATATTTTATTTAAATAAAATAATAACATTACCACCTTGAACAAAAAAAGAGGAAAATGATCATGGAAGGGTACTTCAAGGGTCAATTTCTCAAAATTTTGCAAAAACGATCCGCGAAAAAATGTGTGAGGAATATAAATGAAATAAAACAATCTTGTCAATGCAAAGGAAAGCCTGTAGGACAACGACGAGAATATGGAATAGTTAAATAGAGAGACGCGAAAAAAACTGAACTAATGAAGTAATCGACACAGCGCAGGACAGAAAGCTGTAGGAGATCGCTGTCCAAGCGAAATCACCTAACACGATTAGGATTAAGGGTATGAAGATGGAAAAAAAAGGGAAAATATCAATGGGCAGGGCCCATAAATTTATGGGCCCTGCCCATATGAAGGCAGCACGCATACAACTAAGCCATGTTATAAAGCAATACAATTTTAAAGGATAACATGATTTATGTTAAATTGTCAGAATTGTCATTGATGCTGCCTATTTTACCCACCAAAACTGCCACAAAAAGACCAGATGATCGTGGGCTTATTTTTCTCATTTAATTACGTATTTGTTTACATTTTATACAAATATTATAACATGAAAAATATTAAAGTACCGATAAAAAATAGCAAGAGCAGCATTCTACGACACTACCTATTAGGGATCCTGCGACCGCCAGACTAACGTTATAATATCAAACCTGAAATATTTTCTGTACATGTACACAACAGTATGTAAAAATATTGGGATATTATGACATTTGAGTTCGGGGGATTTTGGCAGATAACAGGTAATACAAGTACCTACAAAAAAATGTGTAAATAAAACTAAAAAGCAAAAGTAACTTAAAATATGAGGTAACTGGTAATATTGTTAAATGGTGGCCAACATAAAATATATAAAATTCAGATTGTTACTATAACGCAAATGACATGATTATTTAAAGAGCTTCAAAGCGCCTGGCGGAAGAAATAACCCGCGAAAACCATGTGGCAATTTTTAATATGAGTGTATAGTATATAGTCCTTTGGGATATAAAAAAATATTTTTGTTATTTTTTCTCTTTTTTTGTACCTATATCTGTAGGCTGTCATCTGACAGATTACCTACTATGGTGTACATCTGCAGAAAATATTTCATGTTTAATATTATAACCTAAGTCTGGCGGTCTACTAGGGACGTCACTGCATATGAGGATCGAGAGCTCGAGAGAACGGAAGAAAAGAAATAAGCCTGCACATTATTCGACATGTTTACGGCGTACGCGTGTCATCCGCAGGTTGCGGGGCGAGCAATCGTATCGTCTAGGAGACCAGCTCGGATAACGGGCGCGATGTACGTCTCTTGGAGATGCAAATAATTGGTCGTTAAGCGTGAAATCCAGAGATCACACGGGTCAAACGGCCGTAAAGTATAAATGTGAAACTCGAAATATGGACGGCGTAAATTCTGCAAAGCAGACCGACGAAGAACATCGTACAAAATGGAATTTTGTAACGAAGGGGAATCCTTTCGTAGGCACGATATGCAAATCGTACCTCACTCTACACGAATTAACAGGCACAGTCTTTTAATTGAGAAAAATTTCGCACTAATCACTCGTGTGTAGAACACTTTATATTTTAATAAAATGTAAATTATGTTAGTACATAACCACTTACGAAGATTTTTAGTCTACCGGTTTCGAGATGCACCCGCCTCTTCGTCAGGACAACCACAGCACTAGCATGTAAATACACACAGTAAACACACCACAGCCTTAGTATGTGGTGTGTAGTGGTATTCATATGCTAGTGTATTGTTTGTCCTGATGAAGAAACGGGAACGTCTCGAAACCGGTAAACTAAAAATCTCCGCATGTGGTTATATACTAATATATTGTTAAAATGCCTGACCAGAAAGTGAATGCTTTAAATATTAAAAATACTTTATATTTGTCTTTTCAGGACAGCACGTTTGCGGTCGCACCTATTTACTATTGAAAAAGTACTCTCTTAAATTACTACCGCTGGTCACGCTGAATCGCCGCTTGCTGCTTCTTGTCTCTTATTTCGCTGATCTGTCGCAATAAACTGCCCTGCGCAGCGGTTATGTCGCCCTTTAATTAGGGAATGTCATTACGCGATGTTTCGACTACGATTGAATGCTCGAAACTTCGAAATTCAAGCATTTCCAATGATTTATAATTTACTTTAAAACGTTAATTTACAGAATTTTTACCAACCCTACAACAAATGTGAGTAGCTTGTTGATCTAGTGGTTGAGACTAGCTTAGGGATCTGGTTGGTACGGATCCCTTTTCTTGACCACAAAGTTAAACCTATTTTTATTGCACGCGTGTTTAACTAAGTATGAGAGTAGTAAGAATATTCATTTTTTCATTTCGATAGTAATTTCATATCAAATATATAAAGCACATAAATTGATTAAATGTTCGTATTTTTTCTCATATTGATATTACTGGCATACTGACAACTATTACCACTTATTTTTTGTTTGTTTGTTCACCTCGTGCACACATACTGTACACGCTTATCGTTGTGTAGTACATGAACGCATTGCATTGATACAATGAATGAATATACGCACGTTACTGGAGCAGGCCGAATGCTCTTGTAATTTGGATATTGGGTTGAGTTTGTTATAAGTTATGTATTGTTTTTTATATGTTCTGTACCTAGTATTCTGTTAGTGTCTCATTAAAAAATAAAAATGATATTACTATTGGCGTTGAATCACCGAAAGAAAACGCATAATTAAAAATTACGTACGAATGACTAATAAACTTGCCACTCGAGTAAACAGATTCACCAACAATAAAAAACGCACGGACGGCGACGCAAATCCAATCAACATACATAATTAAACAGCCGTATCAAATATGAATAACAACACAAACAGAGGCGTCCAAAGTAACAACTGGGTCAATAATTGTAATCAAATTATGTTGGGTCAAGTGCACAGTGTGTTACAACACTTTGTTTTCATGGGTGGGTGTAGAAAACTGGTTGGCGAATACGGTATACTCCTCTAACCTTTCCAAGACCTCCAGAGAGCGTATCACCCTAGAAAGTCAAGCCACCGAGCTGGGATCGACTTATAAAATGGCCGTGAATTCATCGCAAAAACACAAAGCGGTTTTGAGCATACCCGCAGGTGTCTTCAAGCTAGACGCTGTTGCTAGCACCCTTTTATTAATGTGTTGATACAAACTTGAATGAGATGCGACCAGTCGGGTAAAGGCAGTGGTATCAGGTGTCTAATCTGTGACACATCACGACCACAGACAATGGAGGCACGCTCAGATGACTCTGCGGAGGATGCCTACAGCGATGTTGAAAATAAATGGCTAGATAGCCAACAGCAAAAAGTAACCGTGGTCAAAAGAATGAGAAATCTCCCGCAAGCTACGTACCGCGTTGGGTAGGTAATGACTAGAGATCGAGTCATTTAGAATTGTAATATTGGACGAGAGAATTTTCAACGCTACCAATGAAAATGAATGGTGTAGGCGTTATTACAAAAATGTTCAACGGTATCATAGTCAAAAGCTAAAATTAGGGAGGCTTCATTGGTTATGTCATCTTCTTAGACGGTCTCATATAACGAGAATGACTGTTATGTTGTATCGGTTTTGTATCCGAGCGTAGCTGAGGATTACTATTCTTGAACCGTGCACATAATTAAAAAGTTAGATCATATAGAGCTCATGAAAAATGTCTGATCAGTAATAAACTTGAAGGGAGGTGAAGAATAGGTGGTGGTGTGTTTTGAGGAGACCGGGACTACACAACCCCTACCGGGTTGTAGAGCCAGGAGTTATGATGATGGAACATTAAGTACTATCGCGCGAGACATATTTCTGAGCCATTGGAACCGTTTCAGATACTGACAGATATTGTAAAAATATTGTGAGATGTCTTGCATCGACTAGTACATCCAACTTCGAGGAATTACTACTACTACTGGGTTACAAGAGTAGACCTCGTAGCCAAGTGGGCATGACACATGCTTCTCTGACATTGGACCTCTTGGCCTATTGAAGTGTTTAAACAAAACAGAACATCTACCAAATGTCTACGTCTAACATAAATCAAATATAACTAAGGTAGTTAGAAGAGTGGGAAGAGAACAAAGAAAAAACTTAATTTTGGCATAGTTGGAGATCTAACAGCTACCTGAATTAGATTATTGAAGAAATACGACAGAGAGGATGAACATGACAGAAATACATTGGACAGATAATGAAAAAGACAAACCTCTTACAAAGAACTGACAGTTGCAACAAAGAATAAGGATGGACCTTAAATATTACATTGACACGAACGTAGCTCTTAAATACAAGATAATGATTAAACGAAATGGACAATCCGTGACCATCCATGACAATCTGATGAACAAAGAAGAAATTATAATATTTGAACGTATAAGGAAAAACAAATATACGCGTGGGCGTAATGTGGAGGCAAAAAAGGCTTGAAAAAGAATCATAAAAACATGAATAGTATACGACAGGTGCGGATTGCAAAATACCTTATACGTGATGCCGGCGGTATAAGTCAGTTCCTTATTAGCCCGTGTGGGCGTTTTCTCCATTCATATAATGGACATCCAACCCACGACACAGGTTTTCTACGTATGCCATAATGGATGCATTTTTTGTTAAGGTTTTTAATAAACTTGCAGAAATTTTGTAATAATGCAACAATGACAATTTGAATTTTATTAGATGCCGTACATGATTGCCTTGGTTGTGACACAATATTATCTAAATATAATTATTACAATTTCGCATTTTAAAATATTAATATTCCAAATTAATTAATCAATTAGAAAGACATACAGAAAAATCAAATTCACGAAAAAATATTTGGGTGCTGTATGTCTTTCTAATTGATTAATTAATTTGGTTTTAAATTTCACAGAACTTTGTTCTGAAAAAATTGCAACTTCACAATAAGAATGTGTTCTTGTTAATATTCCTTTTATTTTTCTATTAGTTCATCAATCTCTGTATGGGGTTAATAGATTATTCTTTTTAAATATATACGCACAACATTGCACAAAACAGTATTTAAAACAGCTTTAAATTATTCATTTTAATCATTTTTTGTACCTGTATTACCAGTCATCTGCAAAAATCTCCCTTACTCAAATGTCATAATATAAAAACTTTATCCACTATATAAAAATCTACAGAAATTCATTAAGGTTTGTTACTATATCTATAGTCCCTTGTGGTATAGGTATCTTATAGGATGACTGAATAAGAAAAAAATAAAAAATAAGTGTGTATATAAAATCACGTCAAATATCTATCTGCATTGTATTTTTTGTGATTAAAAAAATAATAAGGAAAAAGAACAATGGTGGCCCAGTTTTACAAGAACATTTAACAAAAAAACGCATTGTACACGCAAATACGAACCTTATAATTTAGCCACGCCCACACACAAAATTAGAATTAATGTACGGCGCGCTGTCACGCCAGAGCCATTGTTACGTAGGTCTGAAATTGCAGCAAATATAAAAATGCGATTTGTTTCTTTTTGTAGATCCAATACGCGTCGTAACGAAAGAGGCGTTGCGCAATGCGCGACAGGAAAATGGTTTTTCACACATCCATTGTGGAGTTGTGTCATTCGTCATAAGAGGAGCGATGTTATCTCGCGACGCCTACTCTGTACCGGGCGGATTACATGGCAAAGCAAACAATCGGAAAACAGGTGGGCTCGACGCCCAGATCGCCGATTCATCAATGCAACGGTTGGCGATACTGCAGCTAGCATTGACAGCACACAACCTTCTGAATGAAAATGCTATTTTACCAACTTTAAACCACTGGATTTCTTGAAGCTCTGCAAACGAATCAATAAACATTATTTCTTAAATAATAGCCAAATAATTTTGTGGTAACATTAATTACGTTAATAAAAGAAAACACTTTATATAAAACCACTGATTGAGTTATCACCGTGCTTCGAGGACATATCAGGTCCTTACATATGAAATTGGCGTTTTGCCGTACTGGCAAATTTGATCTCAAATATCTTCTCTTTGGTTAGGAATTCCAAATCCAAATTTATACAGCTATTTACTCATGTATTTGTGTTTTGAAAATTATAATTCATTTGTTTTTTCCTCAATTGTTTTTTTCTTTGCGTCACTCAGTTTACAAAATGAAAAACTTGAAATATCGCGTTATTTACGAGTACGAGTTCCCCCGTGGCACCAGTGCTGCAGAAACGGCTCGAAGGATTAATGATGTGTATGGCGACGGTGCCGCAAAAGAAAACACAGTGCGTTTTTGGTTCCAACGTTTTCGTTCTGGAAATTTCGACCTGCAGAACAAGCCCCGTGACGGCCGGAGACCAAAGTTGATAATGAAGAATTGAAGGCTATTGTGGAAGCGGATCCATCGCAAACCACATCCGAGTTAGCTGCAGGCTGCGGTGTTAGTGATAAAACTGTTTTAATCCACTTGAAGCAAATTGGTAAGGTGAAAAAGCTTGAAAGGTGGGTACCTCACGAATTGAGTGAAGCAAATCAACAACGCGCGTTGACTGCTGCGTTGCATTACTCAACCGGCACAATAATGAAGGGATTTTAAATCGAATCATTTCCTGTGATGAAAAGTGGATCCTGTACGATAATCGGAAGCGCTCATCGCAATGGCTGAACCCTGCCGAACCACCCAAACCATGCCCCAAGCGAAAATTGACTCCAAAAAAGTTACTTGTGAGCGTTTGGTGGACTAGTGCTGGTGTCGTTCACTACAGCTTTCTTAAATCT
>JADDOH010015142.1:0-36750 GCA_016648135.1 Agrypnia vestita
TTTTTAAAAAATCAATACAAAAGAAGAATGAAGACTCAATAAAAAAGTAACATATAAAGTGCTGTGAAGTAGTTTGTTAAAACATTCCAAAAAATATAAATCGTACAATCAAAAATTAATAATCACAAATTGTTTTCTTTCCAAAACGCTTATGTTGACATTTTCGAACATGTCATGAAATCACTTCGTTTCAATATAATTATTATTAAAACTCTCTACATAGCTTGATTATATTGAAAACATTGAACTAAAATAACAATGTTGTTGATTGAATACAATCACTTTTAAAATAAAAAGCTCCAAGAAATAAATATATTTTAAAGTAATTTAAATGCCCATGAATAAGAAATAGAGAAAGTACTACTCACTTCTTAAAATCTGTGAATAAATTAACTAAAAGCGTGTGGTTCTTATCGAGTTTCGCGTTGTTTGTGACCTTCACCGCCTCCAGCGCGTTCACCGGATTGGAGTATTCCAGAAAGATGTACCCTACGGTGTCTTCAGAATTGGGTTTAGTCGGGTAATATGTATTTACTACGGTGCCGAACTTTCCAAACAGTTTGTTGATGACCGTCTGCAACTTGGGAAGGCGGTCGGGGCCCACTTGCGGCAGACCGTCGACGACGATGACACTTTCGACGCCATCCGTCTCCTTTGGCCTCAGTTCGATCAAATCTTCAAGAAGTTCTACAACACAGATTTATAGGTTATATGTGACACATCAATTGTAATAAATATGAAAATAAACGCGATAACACGTGCCAGTCACATTTCAAACGTACAACACGCAAAGACCGACAGAAAATGCAATAGTAAAATAAGCGTAATTTAACAAATGAGCGGGCGGCCTGAATAATCAGCACACTCCCTGTCAGAAGGTATATGTGTCGGCGTACCTTCATCTTCAATATCGTCGACAAATCCTTCCGGATCACTAAAGTCTGGTTCCTCATCGTAAGTTTCTGCCGGCTCATTTTCGGCGGGCTGGTTTGCCTTGTCGTCAGCTTTTTTCTTAGCCATTACGATGAGAAAACGTGTGGCGCCGCAAACTTGCCATATGTCTACGCGAAAGAAAGATGGCGGGCGATGCTGATTGTAGAGATGGGTCGTTCGTGAATGAACTATTATTTTAGAATGAATTCTGAATGAATGAATTGTTCCGTTCACAAGTGAGGCGTTGCGTATCAAAACCTACCTAATGCCATGAACTATTTTTTTGGCAAATCAAGTAAAACTGTTTTACATCTTGTTTATAACTTAAATAAGATGAAATAAAAACTAATGTAATAAGGAATTAAAAATAAAACATTCAAATTACATGAAGTAAATGAAATTTGTATATTTCGCGAGTTATTTTAACATTTAAAATGGACTTAAGTTCATTTTGAAACCTAGCTGTGGATTAAGGTCGATTTTGAAGTATCAGCATTCGGATTTAGGTTGATTATGAACGGCAGGGAAGTAAATATATTCATTCCTTTGTCAGGGGTGTAGTGTAATATAATTGTTAATTTGAGGGAGTAGAATATTTTTATAATTTTGAATTTTTTATTTGGATATGTTTTCCATACAAATCAATACTCTTCTACAGATCTGACCCAAATTTTGCATACCTACACATTTATTAGGTCCCGGCGGATGACACAATCTTTCCCGCTTATCTCACTCCCTCTCCTTGATATATTTTAATAAATAAAACAACTAAATAACATGACGTAAATTAAGCATTTAGATTTGAGTTATTTTTACTTTTAAAATTATGTTTAATAAATTTTTATTTTGATTATGAATTGCAATGATAAATATATCTGTTGCATTATCAGGGGTATAGTCAAATAAAGTGCTTAAAATAAGAGAGGAAAATATTTTTAAAAGTTTTTGATTTTTATTAAACGATGAAAACATGCATATTTTGATGACATGGATGATATATATATATATATATATTGCCGGCAAACATCTTGAAAATTTACGGCGAAGTGTGGGAAGTTTGCGCATGTACCTACTCAAATTTTGTCTTCTGCGCATTCTCCCACTACGCCAAAAAATTTCAAGAAGTTTGCCGGCAACTGTACAATTATACAAAAAGGAAATGTATTATAAATACATGGTAATAAAATTAGGATAAAAAATAGATTTGGAGAAAAATTACAAGATGCAAGAAGAATTACTTTAAACCAATCAGAAAACATTTTTAAAGCAATTTATTGATAAATAAAATTTTAACACCTCAATAATAAAATAAAATAAAAAACCGCAAAGCACAAAAATATGTATGACAAAAAATAATTCATAACACAATTTAAAATTGCACCCCTGGATAGTCGTTCAGTACAAGTACCCACCTTTTCTTTGTTTCTTTTCCACTCCTCTGGCTTTTTACATGTTTTCTGCTTTTGCCATTTTAATCAAGCGCGAAACCCACAAATAAACAACTAAAAATTAAAACCGCTTATCTGTCAACAATCAAACACAATTGAACAGATTGCGACAACAGCGGCCATTAAGTGAAAAGTACTTAATGATTGGTCTAATTAACAAGATGGCCACCATTTCAATGACGCTCATTGGTCAGAGGAATTAAGTCAATTATGAAACTTGTTTTGAACTCTTTTTTTTTGCACTCAACTTTGAACTTTGAACTCTAAACAGGTTTTGAAACTCAAGTTGACTTTTTAATAGCAATTACTTCAGATTGGTACTTGTTATGATAGTAAACTAATATTATAAATGTAGGATTGAGCTTAGAGAATATATTGGCATTCAAATCTAAAAAAAAACTAAAATGGTCGTTGGGTAGGTTTTGATACGCAGCTACTCAAATTTAAAGTTAATTTATGAAATATAAAATCAAAACTAATTGATTAAGAATTTCTGTTATTTTACACAGAGTCCTACACTTTCATAGGATCTCACGTGAATTTTATAAATGGCAAACCATCCATTCAAGTCCATATTATACAGATTTATATGGTTATAAAGACAAAAACGAAAAATAAATACTGAGGGACCTTCAAATTAGTTTTTCCTATTTGAATTGGAATTAAATTGATGGATCAACCGCCGAGAAGTTTTGTGTAATTCTGAGAAAAAATACATTTCTCTCTTATTTGCACTACCATTGGATCCATATTAAAAAGAAAATTGATGATAACAGAATGACTGATCATACAGTTGCCGGTAAACTTCTTGAAAATTTTTGGTGTAGTGAGGGAATGTACAGAAGACAAAATTTGCATCTCGTTGGTGGAATGGTACATGCGCAAACTTTCTCCCACTACGCCGAAAATTTTCAAGATGTTTGCCGGCTACTGTACCAAAGCTAATCGTAATAGAAGTTTTGCTACGTTCAATAAATCTGTCAAGGAAATAAAATATTGAAATCTCTTAAGAATTAGGACCCGCATACGACTGCATTTAAAGATTTTTCAAATACAAATAAACAGTTAATTTAATGCTCGGAACGTTGAAAGTTTTTCGAATACAGAACGAAAATTACCATCACTAGCTGATTGTTGTCTGCCTGTTCTATGATTTACGGTGTTCAATTATGATATCAAATTTTCGCTACGTTTTTGACAGTTCTGAATGGTTCCTACTTTAAAGTGAAAGAAATCTTGCTTTTATTGATTTAGTTTTTTTTATATATTTTTATGTTGAGTTAATTTAATTAAACCCTATAAACAACCAGCTGTTCGTATACGAAGTTGATCGGGTTAAGGATTTAGTTAAAAATAAGTTTGTGTAGGGCGGGGGAGGGGGGACAAATGTTTCATTGTTTTGCAAAGTCTCCAATAAAAACAATGTTTCCATTTAATCTAAGATGGGATGTCCAGGAGGGAATTGTGGCCCATGTACCCGGGACCTAAAGAATAAGTATGCTAAATTTTGGGTCAGATCGGCCAAACGGTGTAGATTTGTACAGAAAATAAATAAGGGGGAGGGGTAGGGTAAAGGGGGAGGAGGTAAATGTCACCTTTGTTAACCACCGGAAGTATGCAAACTTTGAATCTTATCGGTCGAACGGCACAAATATGCATTGAAAATATATCTGGGGAGGGGGAGTGATAAAGGAGGAGGGGAAAATGTCGCCTATGTTACTCGCCGGTCCTAAAGAATAAGTACCTATCCAAATTTTGAATCCGATCGGTCGAACGGTACAGATTTGCATTGAAAATATATCTGGAGGGTGGGAAGGGGTAGAGGGGGACCGGGGAAATGTCACCTATGTTACCCGTCAGATCCTAAAGAATAATTATACAAAATTTGAGTCAAATCAGACAAGTGGTGTAGATATGTACAGAGAACAGACAGACAGATATTGAGTTTTATAGGTTTAGATCAGAGATTGGATGCAATCATTTTTTTAATCAAATCTGAAAAAAAAATTCTCTCATCTGGAAACAACCACGTTATCTTGAAGACCATTTAGCTACTGAATATTTACATGTATGCAGAATATGTTTTTTTTTTACACAAATAAAGCTTATTTTATGGTTTATAGGTGATGAACCTAATTAAGACATTTTTAATATTAATAAAGTTATAAATTTTACTTTTTATGGTGTACATTTTTATGATATATTGATAAAACTATATAGACCAAAAGGTGGTCTGATGACATTGTCCAGCAAGCAGGAAAAACCTGGATGCGAAGGGGGAGAAACAGAGATGAGTGGAAGAAAATGGAAGAGGCCTACATCCAGCAGTGGAGGGAAAAAGGCTAAGAAAGAAGAAGAAGATATAGACCAAACTAATAGAAAAACAATAACATATATTTTGCTAGAAAAATGGCTCAGAAAGCAAGCATCGCACACTGGTGGGGTTACTTTAAATAAGTCTAAATTATACTTTTTTGTGAGTGCATTAAATTTGTTGCAAGTTTGCCACAAATATGAATTTTACCTGTAGTTTGTAGAAACAAGGGGAGTAAAAAGAAAAGGGTTACTTCATAGAACTTCAGCAGGAACATTAATAGAAAGCTTGAATAATAATTCCGGACAATATAGTAGAAATAATGCACTTGCTATTTACATTGAACTCATTTCACTTCTGTTAAAACATTTGTTAAAGTAGATAAAGGAATAAGAACTGTGGCTTCCTCATCAGATTCAAGAGCTTCTCTTCACTGATGAGGTCAACATGACTAAGTACTAAGTATTTAAAAAAAATGTTTAATCTGATATGTTATATGTAAGAACTATATTTGTACCATAAATTAAATAAATAAAAAAAGATTGAACGTGATTACTGCAAACATTTCTGAATGCCAAATTTGAAATTACAGTACAATTTTGAGTTTTGACTAATTGTCATGTCTTTGAAAGTTTATAAATTTAATGTTTGCCTGCAGACTTATTGTAATACAAAAGAAACAAAGAGTTAAGAATATCATCATGGTTGTTGGACATATTTAAGTGTTAAATGAAACAGATATTTTATATAAACCTTTTTTTTCCATTTCGGTTTCGATTTCGGTTCGTATAAAATATCCGTTTCATTTAACACTTAAAAAAAGAAAAAATAAATTTGTTGAAATTACTTTTGCCATTATAAACCCCAGTTCACTTGCCAAGGTCTGTATTCCATACTTCTATAATAATATTGGATTATTTATATAGCGCCATTTTTGTGAAAATTTCACCTTCTATGCTCAATGTTTCTCTAATTTGTGATACAGAAGTAAATTAATGTATGTTATATATAAATATGATAAACAGAGCTGCAATACACAGTTATGTGTTTCCAACTGTCAGGCATCATGTGGAGAGATCAATCATCTCTTGACACATCGCGTCAACACCATTTTAAGTACCCTTCTTACGGTAGATAGGTTTGCAAGTATTAGAAACAGTTGGCCTATTTGAGCTCCTCACACATACGTATATAAATATTGTTAATGAATTATGACACACATTTATCAAACTCTTCCCTGATGATGGATTAGAAAGTTGAATATGAACTCGAGAGAGACCAGTTAAGTCCTCATTAGCCTTATTAGCTTTAACTATTTAAAAGCAGTTTTCATTTTAATTTGGATTAAAACGGTAGCAATGTGTACTTGTTGCAATTACATTATTAAAAATTCATTCATATTTAGAAATTTGATGCAAAACCTCATCATCATCATTCTTGGCACCACAACCCTTGGTGGGTCTTGGCCTCCTCAATAATTTGAAACACTAATTGAAAATTATTTAAACACCCTAAAAGATACTAAACAGGTCTCTCAGTAAGCTTAGCCATATGTCCCGGTTCGACCGAGATTGCCCTGGATTCAGACATTGGTCCTGGCTGGTATGTTATTTCGTCCCAGCCCTTGCATGTGTGATTTGCGAGCGGGGTAGCCAACCCCACCACCACCGTACATGTGTAAGCTAATCACTTCATAAGAATAAAAACACTTGCAGTGTAATTACTTTTTAGTAAGAAGGCATCATTTATCTACCGAATTTAGTTCAGATTTCAACTCAATCCTCAATGCTGAAAAGAAATTGCTAATTTACGAGTGAACTGCGAAAATACTACTCATTTATAAAAAAGCATCGAGGTGAAAACAGCAGAAAGGCCCGCAATGTTTCTCAGAATTTCATATTACACATGGTAGGCGAGCAGACATTACAGATTATGTAAAATGCACAAGACACAAGACTAGTTTTAAAAGCTGCTGCAAGCTCTTCATCTATTAAAACATTTTTTTTAAAACGATAATTCCATTAAAGACAATTTAATTACTGCATTAAAAAAACCACACTTACCTTTCACACAGCATGAGCTTCAAGATTTTTGACAGTAAATAATTAAAAAAAATTATAATGGGACAAAACAGTCAAAAAGGGTTCAAGTGAACTGCTTCAATCTGATAACATCATTAAAGCATGCAGATTTACGTGCTAATGAACACACCTGAGAAGACAGACTGCATAGACAACAACAGATCGACATTTTGGAAGCTTGCACATCGTTAGAAGGTTTAATACATGACCCAAAAATAGAAGACTTTATTTATGTAGTTTAATAAGTTGTGTGTATTTGTATTCATTATTAAAGTGTAGAACTTCAAACACGTTTCTCAAAACCAGATTTTCAAAAACGGTGACCACTCTATTTTAAAAACTGGGTACCTTACTTGATTTTATGGATTCGGATGGATTTATTCAGTGGCACGTTGAATCCCAAATTTTAACTATTTTAATTGTGAAAAATTTGTCTTTAAAGATGAATTAAGGGACCAATATGATTATGATTATGAGTCCGAAGAGGTCATATTATGATTCATCGCTCGTTTTACTTTTCATGTAGAGTAGAATGTATGTAGTTAGTACGTAGTTATAGGTACTTGCCAACAAATCTCTGACATGTGAGATCAAAGTACATGTGCCATTAAGTTTTGATATAAAAATCATTGTTGAATTGGGATACCTACGTCAATAAAACAAGTCATGTTGATTTAATTTTTTTGTAAAATTTATTAAGTAACAAATATATCAAAGATAAGGGTAGGTACAAATTCTATAAGAACATAGCAATAATCACAATTTTATTGTATCACAATCTATCAACAAAAAACAGTAAATTTTAATTAAATTGTGAGAAATTGTTAGAAAAATGTATCGAGGTACTTTTTGTCATCACAACATTACTTATTTGAACACCTTTGATATATGAATAAATTTTTAATTTTGGCGACACTGTTAACATGCGTAACTCCATATTGAAAACATTACATTTGAATGAGACAATAATGCTAATAAAGCAGTTCAGTTAGCAAATAACCGTTGTGTTTAATAATAACTGTTGTAAAAATAATCTAGCCATTCTATCATCATACACGATGCTCCAAATTAAATTTTAAGATTATTATGACTATTTTAATTCACTAATAATTTTAATTCATTTCATAATGAACCATTTGGAAACTGTTAAAATCCTGAAGGATTTAAATTCAGAAAAAACTCTTATGAATAACATCACGTCATCCATAATACATCCCTGATATTGGGCTTGATCCCGTTAATGACCAGAATCTGTCTAACCCGCTCCCTTACCCGAATAGGTTGACAACATCCTGTATTTAGGTTGGTTATTAATCATACCCCATGATGAGAGACTGCCCCTCTCAAATATAGCAGTGACAAAATAACTCAATGTAGGTATGTGCACTACAAAGTTTAATTTAGTGTAAATTAATATAAAATTTGATGATGCATGTTTTGACTCTTTTCAAGACAGAAATTTGAAAACAAAACACTTTCAACTTTTACATTTTGACACCAGTCATTACAAGAGTTGTGCACAACTTGTAGGGCCAGTATAATAGACAATTACAACTTTTTTACAGCTATCAGATATCAGTTATCAGTTATACCCTATGAGATAGCTATGAGATAGCCCACAGTCTAATAATATCCAGAATGCTATTTTCGTATTATACTAGGATAATATATTTCACAGCAAATACCTACAGATTCATTCCAATTAAATTATTAAATACTAACTCAATTGAACACTATAAAAATTAACATGTAATTTAACATGCCAGTAACTCAGAAATATCTGAAAGTAAATACATAATTTAACATAAGAATAATTAAAAATCATTTGGAAGTAAAGCTAGACAAAACCGCTATTAAATCATTCCCTCATTAGAATCCTCCTCGTGAATGAGGTGATTTAAATGTTACATATCACGATCAGTGATACTTGTAAAGTATCACTGATCGAGTAAACAGTTTAATATAAAATACCTAGATCAAGTCGACCAGAATTTTTATTTCTTGGAATTATTACAATTATAACTTTACTGTTCGTTGCTATTGATAATATTAAATATATAAACAGGTTAAATTATTCTCTAAAATGTTGCCACACTCACTGATTTATTTTTTTAAATTGCCTTATTGCATATTTATAAAAAATGTAAATGGCATTAAAAAAATTTAAACCACAGCAAGTAGTTTAATAAATTTAAAAGATATTGATCACACTGTAATTTTCTAAGTGTTTCATTTAATTTTCAATGTGATAGTTTCAATGTCAATAGAATTTTTAACTTTTTGGAAACTTTTCAAAACACAACTTCGTGTATCGTTCTAAAGAAAGATAATTAATATATTAAAAGCAGAATTATATTTAAAACAAAACATACTTGGCTAACCCACAGATCACTTCGTGGGTTAGCCGTGAAGTGATCTAGATCTTCCCGAAGTTCCCTCTGCCCCTATCAACGGCAAAGGGAAGCTGGCAACATTCGACTGGTCCCATCTTACAATAGCTAACACTACGGAAGTTCGTAAAATACCTTTTTCATTCGCGTATTGTATCTTATTTGGTAATATGTACATTTCAAATAACTTGTAAGTCAATTGGTATTTGATTTGTCACTTTTTAGACAAAACCGTAAGAGCAGTCAAACTGGGGACAGTCGTACTACGAACACAATGACAACATTTTTTCACAACCACTCGGAGTCTGCTGGTTTGTCTTCTGGGGTATTTTACCGTGTTTTTGCGACCTTCAATTGAATCAGCCCTGATGATGGACCCTGCAAGGGGATCCGAAAAGTCATTCAGAAAGGTTGTAAAAACACGCCATAATACCCCAGAAGACACAAACCAAAAGACAATGACAAAATGTTCATGGGAGACTTTAGAGAACCAAAGATATTGAGAGATAATTATTGTCATTATTAATGACACTAAAATTGTTTCATGAATTTTTTTTTTATTATTTAACTTTACATAATATTTTACACATTTCAGAGTTAAAAGAATTATAACCTTCCTATTAAGTAAGATAAGTTACCGCATCTTCTAAGTTGCAAAATAACAATGAAAAATAGAAATAATAACCTGTCCAGAAAGAATCTGGATATGAATCAAGAGAATTATAATAGAGATTTGTTAGTAGAGATGCAAATACTTTTATACATACGAGGAATTTATTGTTAAAAACAAGAAAACATGTCACTGAATCTATAAACATCGATATATACATATTATCGGGATAATTTCAAGACTATTCTGTCCCAGCAATTGTCCCATGTCATGTGGGTGACATGGTACAGTATTAAAAATCTTTTGATCATTTCATTATTATAGCCCAGGATGTAAGCAAACAACGGAGGCATCAAATTCGTTCTAATTTATAAAATATTTAAGAAAATGGAGTTGTTATTAATGTTATTGTTGTTAGTCGAAAATAATTGTTATCAATTATTCACTATAGGTATCAGTTGCCTAAGATAACCTGAAGACCCCCGTCAACCTGATTACATCATGTATTTACATTAAGTAAGTAAAGGCTTCATCGAAGTCATGGGAATTGAGGTGTACGACTGGTCTTTGTACTCAGAAGTATTTTAAGAGTTGGCATCTGGCGAATCTGTTGTATACATACAGTGACTTGTATAGACTCGCAATGCATTTATCACAACGTAAATGCGAGAATATATTCCGAGAAAAGACAGACAGAATGGTGGAAATAATTCTGCTTGTCCAAATATTCCAGATGTTCAGCAAAGGTCTCAACCCTCTAAATTGTGAGGATTTGTATTAGTAAATTAAGTATGGCAGGAAAAAAAATTAAAATTGGTAATTTGGTCGAATGTTAAATACTTTTAAAATTATTTCATTCATATTTTAAATAATTCATTTGAATCTTGTTGATGCAAAAAAATTAACATAAATTACTCAAAAAAAAGTTTTGGAATTGCAGGACCTAGTATGGCAAAAGAAAAGTCAACAATGTCTGAATAGATGCGCATTATAATGCTGTGCATTTTCCAGAAATTTACGTTAAATTCTTGTGGCTTCATTGAAACCACAAGAATTGAAGCGAACAATTGGTCTTTTGTACTCAATGTGTTTTAAAAGTTTACCACTGACGAATCTGTCTTAAATGGATTCCAACCTGATTATGTTTATCATATATTTACTTTAAGTAAAGACTTCATTGAAGCCATGAGAATTGAAGTGTGCAGCTGGTCTTTTGTTACACAAAAGTATTTTAAGAGATGGCATCTGCCGAATCTGTTGTATACATACAGTGGTACTCCAACCTGATTACGTGTATCATGTATTTAAATTAAGTAAGTAAAGGCTTCATCGAAGCCATGGGAATTGAAATGTACAACTGATCTTTTGTACCCAGAAGTATTTTAAGAGTTGGCATCTGCCGAATCTGTTGTATATATATGGTGGTACTCCAACCTGATTGTGTATCATGTATTTACAGTAAGTAAGTAAGTAAAGGCTCCATCGAAGCCATGGGAAGTGAAGTGTATAACTGATTTTTTGTACCCAGAAGTATTTTAAGAGTTGGCATCTGCCGAATCTGTTGTATACATACGGTGGTACTCCAACCTGATTACGTGTATCATGTATTTACATTAAGTAAGTAAAGGCTTCATCGAAGCCATGGGAATTGAAGTGTACAACTGGTCTTTTGTACCCAGAAGTATTTTAAGGGTTGGCATCTGCCGAATCTGTTGTATACATACAGTGTCTTGAATGGACTCGCAATGCATTTATCACAACGTAAATGCGAGAAAATATTCCGAGAAAAGGGACACTAAGACGGAATGGTGGAAATAATTCTGCTTGTCCAAATATTCCAGATGTTCAGCAAAGGTCTCAACCCACTAAACTGTTAGGATTTGTGTTAGTAAATTAAGTATGGCAGGAAAAAAAAAATTAAATTGGTAATTTGGTTGAATGGAAAATACTTTTAAAATTATTTCATTCATATTTTAAATAATTCATTTGAATTTTGTTAATGCAAAAAATCAACACTAATTCCACAAAAAGCTTCTTCTTCTAGAAGTAGGAATGGTGCTTCCAAAACTAATTGGTGATGCCTGAAATAAAGCCGTTTTAACCCGGCGTGAGTGATGTCGGGTACGACATACCCGAGAAATTTTTAAACGCAGATTTTTTAATGTTATTGTTGCCATGCAAATTCCGTCATCACAATGCATATAGCTGAGGTAAGGAAGTGGGGGTGAGATCAAGTGTTGACTCTAGTGTCGCTCCGGCGTCAGCGGGAGATACTAAACATGTGAGGTGTCTTAATAACAACAATTTTTCCGAATTTTCCAACCACCTCATAGAAAATAATCATAAATTTGACTCAATAGGGGTGAAAATATTAAATACTAATAATAAAGGTTTAAAATTAAATAATTTAGAAATTTTTTACATTAGGGAAGTGGTGAAAAATAAAGCACCTCTAATTAATAACCAAATCAATTTTCCATACAGCCCTTTGTTTGATTTAACTTTCACAAAAGATTTGGTAACACCCACTTTACACCCCACCCCCTCTCACTCCCTTTCGTTAAATTCCCGAATGTTCTGTATGACAACATGACACATGTGATCAACAATATTGGTGAAAGTTCAACAATACTATGGTTGCGGTGTATAGTTTTGTAAATTTAGTAGTGTAGTGTTGGTCCTGACGAAGAGATGGGTACGTCTCGAAACCGGTAGACCTTAAATCTGGTGGTAATTTTTACTAAGTTAACTAACATTCTGTTAAATTAGAAAAAAAATTGTTGCTTAAGCTGTCAAATATCAGACACCTTTATGAATAAGTCATTAGAATAATTATCAATTCAGTGCATTGTTGATTCAATTTATATAAATGCATTTGTTTCACCGCCTATGCCTACCCTAATTGGATCAGTACTGAAAGTAAATTTTTCTAATGTTTGCCTTTTGCTCTTCAATTTAATTGATTTCATAAATTTTCATATCAAGGAATTCAAAAGGATTCACCACAAAGCACAAGGGACAAAATACAAATGTTGTTGTTGTGTTGTAAATATTCAAACAAGATAGGAAACTTTCAAATAGCTTAGTCAAGACCAAAGCACTGTGGTCTTTTCCTTCTTTTGAGGCATCTAACCTACATGTCCAACATACTGAATTTGACATCATACAATATGAGCAATACAAAAATATCAGAAATATTCAAAATTTCACTATGAAATTTTTTATCATTCTTATTTACGGAATGTACGTAAGAGGACTTGATATATTTAAAGAAGTTAAAGTTTGATATATTTAGGACGTCACATATTTAAAGGGTCAAAAATAAATCAAACTTGGAGTATGAAAGAAAAGTAATCACCAAAAGAAATAAAATTTTGTTATAAATTTATATATTTTTTTATTTATGGAATGTACGTATGGACGTTTAAGAGGACTTTTATGTATGTAACATATTTAAAGAAGGATCAAAAATAAATCAAACTTGGAGTATGAAAGAAAAGTAATCACCAAAAGAAATAAAATTTTGTTATAAATTTATATATTGTTTTATTTATGGAATGTACGTATGGACGTTTAAGAGGACTTTTATGTATGTAACATATTTAAAGAAGGATCAAAAATAAATCAAACTTGGAGTATGAAAGAAAAGTAATCACCAAAAGAAATAAAAAAAATTTATAAATTTATATCTATTTTTATTTAGGGAATGTACATATGGGATCTGTAAACGAAACATGAGGACTTTTATTTGAGATAGGTATTTTAAAAAAAGGTCAAAATTAAACCAAACTTGGAGTATGAAAGAAAAGTAACCGTCAAAAGAGATCTAAGAATTATTTAGATGTTTTAATTTTCCGGACAAAAACATAATATGCAAACTAAGCACTTTAGACAACCTAGGTACAGTTGCGTAATAGAGACATCCGGTTTTAATTTTTAAAGTTGGAGGGTGAGTTTTTGTCGAAAAGAATATGTGACATAGTGACTATACACATTATTTTTATAACTGTTATTGTAGTAGCAAATTAAATATGGCAAAAAAAAAAGAAATCGATGTATTGTTTAATACTTATCCACTCATATCTAACACAATTTGATTGAAAGGACAAAGTACGAATCCTAAGAATATTTTTCGTGTCATTACTCTTTTACTATGACAATTGGTAAATAAGAATAAGCCTCCAAGGTATACGTTCAGAATATTGAGCTACGTGCGAGCTCTGTAAACAGCGAAATTTATTTTCACTAAGTAAAAAAAACCTTCACCATCAGTATCCAACATTAAGTTAAATAGTTTATTGATTCTTCACGAAAATCAAAAATGCAGGATCCGACACAATAAGAAACTAAAAAAGCATTGTATGTTGAATTCTATGTTTTCCGAACCCTCTACGTAAAAGTATTTAAGATTCAAAATGACAATTCTCGGTAAGATATTCTTGATTGCTATTCCCAGCAAATTAACACTCTTATATCCTATCTCTAACTAACACATTTATAATAAAATATAAAAATATTAAAAAAACGTAGAAAACTGTTTTTTTTTTGTCTTTTGACAAATAGATCAAAAGGTTAGTGAGATTGATAACGCCCTCATAAGGCGAAACGCGTCTCATAAAGATTAAAATGTAGAACTAAAAATCAAGCATCTTTATTTCCAAATGTGTGGTTAGTATTCTCTCAGGGAAAGAGATAAAGGTAACGGACTACAACACTTGAAACAAAGACACAAGTCGAAGATTATAATTTAAGTATGCATAATCCAAATCAAGAGATTTTCTTTTGAACTTATCGAATATGCATATTCAGTATTGGAAAGGTAGTCAAAGATAAAGGTGAGAATTTCCATAAAAATTTATAGATTATTACACTGGAATGTCAAGGCCGAGTACACATGCAGTGGCGTTATCCTATTTTTTTAGCAACCGATTTGCTATTTATTTTTAACAGCATATAAATGAAATTGACTGACCAGCAACCATGGTGAACAAAAGGAGATTGAATTGGCTATCCAAAAAATATTCACTCACGGTGGACAAAGAGGGATGGAATTATCTATGGATGACTTGGCTGGCATTGGTTAACCAGTAGATATTCACCTATGCTGGACAAATAGGGATGTAATTGGTTCACCAGTAGGTATTCACCACGGTGGACAAAGAGCGATAGAATTGGCAAACCAGTTATAAACAGATGACTTTTCATATATGCTTGCATAAACGTAGCAGCTGCGGAATCTCTGGTTATGTCTAAGCCGGGTCTTTTTTCACTTCGGAAATCCACAAAGGAATTGGTTAACCAATCAAATTAGATTACCTTTTCAGATAAGCATGAATAGATGTCGCGGCCGGCGGCATCTTTGGTTATGTCTAAGCCGGGTCTTTTTATTCACTTCGGAAATCCACAAAGGAATTGGTTAACCAATCAAATTAGATTACCTTTTCAGATAAGCATGAATAGATGTCGCGGCCGGCGGCATCTTTGGTTATGTCTAAGCCGGGTCTTTTTATTCACTTCGGAAATCCACAAAGAAATTGGTTAACCAATTAAAAATATATTACTTTTTCAGATACGCATGTATTTACGTTGCTGCAGGCGGAATCTTTGGTTATGTCGAAGCCGGGTCTTTTTATTTACTTCGGAAATCCACAAAGGAATTGGTTAACCAATCAAAAATATTTTACTTTTTCAGCGGAATCTTTGGTTGTCTAAGCCGGGTCTTTTTATTCACTTCGGAAATCCCAATGGAATTGGTTAACCAATTAAAATGTGTATTACTTTTTCAGATACCTATGCGTGTATTTACGTTGCGGCAGGCGGAATCTTTGGTTATATCTAAGCCGGGTATTTTTATCCACTTCAGAAATATATTTGGATGTAATATTGATATAGAAACTAGAAAAAGTAAAACTATTATTTATCCTCAAAAACCATTTGTAGTTAATTATTCCAGATATAATAGGTACTTAAAATGTTTGGCCTGTCCAAATACGCCTATACCTACAAACTGGCAGCTGTCGGTGACTTTGGTTATGTCTAAGCCAATAATGTTTATTAACTAACACCCACTGTGGACAAAGAGAGATGGAAAGGGTTAACCAGTAGATATCACCCATGGTGGACAAATAGGGATGGAATTGGTTCATCAGTAGATATTCACCCACAGTGGACAAAGAGAAATCATTTAACAATGTTTTTTATTCACCAACGGTTGACAAAGAGAGGTGAAATTGGCTAACCAATAGGTATTCACCCATGATGGACAGTGAGGGATGGAAATGACTAATGAGTAGATTATTCATCCGCGGTGGACAAAAAGAGATAGAATTGGCTAACCAGTAGATATTCACTCGCAGTGGATAAAGAGAGATGACCTATTCAGATACGCTTGTATAATTTTTAATGTGGCTAACCATCAAAATATATTAACTTTCATACCAATGTTGTAATATTATATTATCATAATATAATCACTGCGAAGTTGTCAATCGTTAATTGTTTTTGAATTAGAATGTTAATAAAAAATAAACATTTAACAAAATAATTATTTGGAAAAAATATTTTGGACAGTGGCAAGTTAAAAAGTTCCATTACACGATGCTGACTTGCTCTAAATCGAAAGTTTCCAAAAAGAATATATATTAAATATAAGTATATAATATGGGCATTAAATTGTGTTATGAGTTATTACTCATAAGCAAGTTTTCTTTAGTTTATGAATGCAACGCTATGCAAGTGTATGCAATTTTTTTCTTTAATAATATTAGATTGTGTTTTCAAATTTTGCACACCACAAAATCTTCAATCGTGTAATTCAAAAAACATGTTCTATTTGTCTGAATGCCTCATTTCTAAAATTACTTTGTACCTTTATACATAATATCAGAATAAGTATTATTATTATCCTAAGTATTCTAGTTATTAGCAAGATAGCATCATTTCAAATTAGAGGTCAAATGATCCATTAGTTGATGAATGAACTTTATTATAACATGAATAATGTACACGATTTGACTTCTTCACATCCACTTCAACTCTGCATTTCTTGTTGAAGTCAGATGGAACAATCAACTGATAATGATAATCAAACACTGAGACGGGTTGGCATTTGCCAAGTCCATGGGTATGAAGGTCTGCAGGTAGAGTAGGTAGATACAATCCAAACATTGTTGTTACCTGAATGGGGTTCACCAATCTACTTCTAACAATTGTCAAAAATTACGTGACTGGTTATTCTTCTGCGTCCTTCTATTTGTTTCCCCTTGTACCTGTCTCAGATTCAGTGGTCTCCACAGCCAATTTAATGTTGAAATAACTCTGACGATGCGCTGATGATGGCTGGTTCGATCTATTTTATTTCTTTACTGCTATCAGCCTTTTCCTTCGCTTCCTGTTCTCCAGAACTCAACAGTGGGTGCACAGAACGATATTTATATGATGATATTTCATTATCCTGAAATTTACCGTAATAAAATTACAATTAAAATTTTATCTTAACGAGTTGACACGACCAGTGAATCTACAATATCATTTTTGGCACAATTACTACAAATATATTTTCAGAATATTTAAAAATTATAAAGGTAAAATCAAAACTAAATGTAATGATTTAGATGCACTCGTAGGTTTTATCTCTATTTTATCTTGTTCTGGCGTGGGTAGGTTTTTGTTGTAGGCAACGTTTCGTGTCACAATTTGATACCAGAATTGATGAAAAATTCTTAAATTCAGTTCATTGGGGCTGATTAAATTTGATTAAAAAATCAAAATGAAATAATAGATAGCCACATAAAGTATTGAAAAAGTTGATTGAAAAAGATTGATCAAGTTGTAAAATTGATTAATTATTTATTATACTATCGCATATTAAAATTATTATTATTAACAAAATTACCAAAGCTCAGAAGGTAGAACATCAGTATCGATGAAATTTAAATTGTTGTCACATTTCATGTACCTACCTAAAATATATTTTTGCAAAGACATCCTAACTTCTAATGCATTTTCTTTTCCTATGCGTAACTATACTCAAATGCTAATAAATATTAAGAAGTAAGGTAAAAATTCTTTAGAGATATCGACGGCTCCTACGTATAATACCGTAACCCACAAAATTCAATTTTACAGGAGAAGGATTTGAACATATTTTCGTCCGGTATAAATCTAAATATTGCCCGATTTTTTTGAAATTTCGTTTCAATATTTAACTTTATACTGTAGTTTCATAAATAATCACAAAAAAGTCGAAATTATTAAAGGTTTTTGTAGAAATGCACACACGATATTTTACTTCGGAAAAGACGCGACGTAAAATAACGTAAGTGTTACATACGATAATTTTCTTATGTTATTTTCTCACGCATATTATCGTAAGTATTACATACGATAATTATCTTATGTTAATTTCTCACGCATATTATTGTAAGTGTTACATACGATAATTATCTTATGTTATTTTCCAACGTATGTTATCGTAAGTATTACATACGATAAAATTATCTTATGTTATTTTCCAACGCAAATTATCGTAAGTGTTACATACGATAGTATACTTCGTAAAAAATATGTGATTGTTTGAGATACGTACGAGATAAAATACGTCCGAAAAAAACGTTATTTATTGCAAAATATTTTTTTTTTCTTTCTTGGAAATAAAGATATAATTAAAAACATATGAAATACACAAAAAACTAAAAATCGTCGATTTGTGGGTTACGATTATTATACGTAGGGGCCGTCGATATATTGTTAAAAGGAAAGATTGCAACAATCGCAAAAACATCGCAATAAACTTTTTTTGGCAATACCTACTAAAAATGTAGGTAACAACATTTTAACACTCATCTTCCGATATCAAAATCATAAGTTGATCGAAATACCTATCCTAATAGCCTAAATTTACAATTAATATTGTGGCAAGAAATTCATTCGTTTAACGCTAGTAACTAGTAATTTAACGCTATATTTATATTTAATATTATTTCGACGTCTCTACTAGGTACTGCCGAATCGGCAAAAAATAGAATTTCTTCACACCACCTTAAACTATCCATTTTTTATTCTATATGGATAATGTTAAAAAATAGTTTAATTTTCCTCTGCATTTGCTTCTTTTTTTAAATGAAAATTAAACTTTTATAACATACGTAGAAAATTACACAGTTTAAGATAGCATAACGAAAATAATATAAAAAATATATTTACCTACATTTATTTCAATAAAAATAATAATTTAATTTTCCAAGTTCATGGTCCTATCACGTATATAATAAAAATGAGTATTACACTATATTATTGAGTGTGTTAATAACAGAATAAAAGATAATTTATGTTTTAATAATAAGTATTAAATAAGATATTACATTTTAAAGTTTCGAAAAATATACCGTATATTTTGATATTTCATTGGCAATATCTGAGGAAAAATGTGTAAATCATAGACGAAAGAAATATGATGAATAGCTTTTTCTTTTATATACCCTTTTCCATGGTTCTTAAAGTAATGACTGATAAATGACTAGTAAAATCTTATTTAATTAATACTTATTATTTAAGCGTTAATAATCTTTCATTTTGTAATCAGGACATTCAATCATATAGTGAAATACTCATTTTCATTGTATATACAATTGGACCATGGTCTTGGATTATGCCATAATTTATTATTACGACGATTTTTCATAAGTGTCTGCAAAACACTATTAAAATTATTAAATCTTTTTATTTTGATAATAAGATGAAATATACAATGCGTCATCTTTTAAAGTGACTAAAAATATGACTGACCGTATCTGTTGACTCTGCATCGGCACTATTTGAACCGCTCGCTGATCGTCATCATCATCATTGTATTATTCTGAAAGACAATAAATCTAAAATTATTTACAATGTTTATAACACGAGGAATTGCTAATTCTTATATCAGATACTTAAAAATAAACCATACCAAGTCTTTCGGCTTCGCAATATTTGCATGTCGTACACTTTGATAGTACTTTCTATGACAAACACTGAATACCGAATTCATTTCTTGATACGTAACGTTCTTGATACGTATCACCTTATTTTTTCGGCGTAGAAACTCGACCGACCGGGATGACAACTGCCGGTGAAATGACAAACCGAGTTGAAGACAATGTTCTTGAAACTCATTTCAAGAAATCTAAATTCGTTGTTGAATTATTGCCACATGATGGCAGTTAAATATGTTGCATTGCATTATTAGCGTAAAATTGTTAGGTCGGTAGTTATGTGCAGTGGGTAATGTTGAATTACAATGACGGCCGATTTACAAGACATGTCCTGCCTCGACAGATTCAAATAGCGGCGCTTATTAGTGCCTTGACCAACGTTAAGTATCGTATCTCGGGAATGTCATTAATCGAGCAGAGCGATTTAAAGATAGTTAAGTTTTCTCCAAATTCAAATGCAATCTGATATAAGGTACAGGTAAAAATCAACCGCTGGTTGATTTATGAGCATGCTTTTTGATTTGCTGGTGGATACCCCATCTTTTGAGCATGTGTGAACAGGCTTGCTTACGAGCATGCTAATGTCATTCGCGGATAGTATCGATTATCGATGCAATTGTTGCGATCTTCTCAGTCCGCGACAGACGAAACAAATATGGCACGTTGGGGAGATGACAAAACATTACTTTTCGTGACTTATTATAGGAATCACGAATGTCTGTGAAATACCTACTCGGTCACCACTATATAAAAATAATACAGCAAGAAATAATGCTTATGAAACTTTATTAAAAGACGTGAATTATTCAAATCACACAATAAAAATTATACAAACTAAAATCAAAAATGTGCGGATGGAAACTCTGGAACTGTTTTGATTTATTGGTTCACTTGAATTTCCTATTTCAGTTTGCAAAGCTTCCATTTTGATCAAGAGCGTCTCTATTCTATGACAAGAGCATGGCAGTAATAAGCATGTGTGTTTGATTGTTAACTTTGGGCATGCTTATTTATGGGCATGCCACTAATAAGCATACTGGTAATGAGCAAGTGTGTACAGTTATTAGGGCATGCTTATTAGTGGCATGCTCATTATCATCTTCCGTCGCGTCTTTTCCGTCTCGTAAAATCGGCAAAACAAATGGGCGACTGATCATCCGCGTAGTGTGTTTGATAAACGCATGTTATATTAAAAGAAATGTAGCGGCGTTCCGTGACCGAAGAGACGCGGTTGAACTCTAATAACTGGATTACTAAACTAATTAATCTTACATATTGTCATAATAGAATATAATTGGTTCATTTACTTTATTATTTTTTTAATTTATTTTTTATTGTTCATTTTACATTCGTTTTAATATAAGTTACTAATAACTGCCACACCTGGTAAAAACCTGTTCTGTGGCAGATATTCTCATTTGATATTTATGTAATAGTAACAAATAACAATCGAAAAGAAGTATAAACGTAAAAAAGAAAGAAGAAACAATTTAGTAATATATACAATCATAATATACATATAAAATTAAGATAAACATTTAAGTTTATACAAAAATAACTACAAAATTTAAAATATAAAAAAATTAAGTAGA
Organism: Agrypnia vestita; assembly: GCA_016648135.1. NCBI lineage: Eukaryota > Metazoa > Arthropoda > Insecta > Trichoptera > Phryganeidae > Agrypnia > Agrypnia vestita. The sequence continues at coordinate 21,340 of JADDOH010015142.1, forward strand.
TACAAAAATAAATACTATATTAGAGTATATCTACTTGAAATTATAAAAAGCAGATTTTTCCTATTTAGAGGTCAAGGGCGGATCACTTCTTCAGCATACCTTCTACCTGATATTTTTATAAAATTAATGATACGGTGTTTGGTTTGTGTATTGTAATTTATTTATAATATTTGGTAACTTATTAAAAACAAGCGAGACAGTGAAATTAAATTGTCTTTGTCCAAAAGACGTTTTCATTTTAGGAACCTCGAAATTAATTGCATTTGCCAGCCTTGTAACCCGTGTTTGTTGTGTACGCTTAAAATTAATTAAGTACTTATTCCAGCATGTGGGGAGTTTAGTGCAGTCCCACACATTTCATACTAGTGTACATATTGTCATTGGACGCGACTATTAGGAGACAGATGATACACTAAAAAATATTGAGACTTTTATTTTATACGCAATAAGTAACTGGACACGAACTTAACTAGAGCACCGTTCTTAAATTCACAGTCGTGTTTCTATAATAATTAACAAACTATTTATCCAACTTTGTAATCCGCTCTAGAATCTACGCTGCACTTTTATCACTTCTGAATAACTTGTATATAACTGAATAACTAGACGAATAGGAATGAGCTGGGCTGCTTTTGGCAAACTCAAACATATCTTCTAGAACAAAGAGATCCCAATTAGCCTAAAAAGAAAAGCCTTTGAATCATGTATACTGCCAGTGATGACGTATGGATTGGAGACTATGGCCCTTACAAAGAAAAGTGTAGAAAAGCTCAAATGCACGCAACGATCCATGGAGAGATCCATGCTTGGAGTAAGCCTAAGAGATAGAATTAGAAACGACGAAATTAGGCGCAGAACTAGAGTAGTGGATATCATTGATCGGGTATCGAAGCTAAAATGGCAATGGGCAGGACACGTTGCAAGACAGGATACCACAAGATGGCTTCCCAGAGTTCTGAAATGGAGACCTTGAGAAAATAAAAGAGGCATCGGAAGACCTCAAAAGAGATGGGCCGATGATATTGTCGCTGTGGGGGAAAGACATGGCTACAATTAGCCAACAACAGGGAAGAATGGAAAAATAAGGAAGAGGCCTATTTCCAGCAGTGGAAAGACGAAGGCTGATGATGAAGAAGTAGAAGAATAACTTGTCTCTCATATATTGATTAAATCTTAAATCGCTCAAATCCTCAACTAGAACACTTATCCCGTATCTTTCTCCAATATGCGGGACGTTTTTATTCTGCCGTGCCGTGTTTGGAGCTGCTTATCCTTTCCCTCATTCCTGAAAGAAGAAAGAGGAAAGGAAAGAAGGAAGATCCATCCTTCAGAAACCCCCTGACAAACCAGATGCACGTACACAACTCGTGGAAAGGTGTGCGGACACACAATCGATAAAACGCGGCAGACGTCATCCGAAGAAGAGCTGGCATACGGCTCACGAGGAAATCCTTTACTGGACAGTTTTGTCACGAGATTCTAGAATCGATATTCGTATCGCTTCTAGAATCGATACGAATATTATTGAAACGAAACAAGCCATTTGAAACGGGATGGTTTGTTTCAAACTATGTGTGCAAGTGACAAAGGCGTGGAAATAACTGAAAAGTTTATTTTTAACAACAATTTATTAATAGTCAGTAAAACGCAAATGTACATACGTAGCGGAAAAGAACACACAGAAATATAGACAGTCGAAATATAAAAGAGCACACAGAATATAAAATAGAATTAGCACAAGCACTTAGGTCTCGGGAAAAGCGAATTCTGGATCCCATTTCACAGATTCGGCGGAGGCTCTTGCCGGAAAAAACTCGACAGCATTCGATCGAGGGTTTCTGAATTGTTGAAGATTTTAGAATGTTTGAAAAAGATCTGAAAGCCGATCGAATATGCGAATATATACTAGAAGGTTCGAGAAATCAAGTCCTTATAAATTACGTCGTGGCCTCGCTACCAAGTCAATGTCATTTTGACAAGCGAGCGGAGACCATAGATCCGGGCGATAGATAGCGAAGAGGGTATCACTTAGGTGAATTAATTCGGGATCTGCAACTGGTGGAAGAAACCTCGATTTCAGTAATGTGAGCAGCGCAAGACAGGGAGCTGCGAAAGTGAGGCTGTGGGAATGAGGTCGCCAGGTGTCAGACATGGCTCGAAGGAAATAGAAATAGAAAAAAATCATCATGACATTATTAAAATTGTGGCTATGAGACCACTGCATCATGGTAGCGGTCACCTTTGACCCATGGGTCATTTATGGGTTTAGAGAAATAGGGTGTTGATATTACTCTACAGGGTTATTTGTAAAACATTAATAACCTCGCAGGACTATACTCCTGCCTTGATTATGAGTCGAAAATGTTCAAGCTATTACGACCTAATATCAATAGTTAAGTAGATTACATCAAAATTTGCATTTTTTTTCAATATTTCTGACTTATTTTTTGTAAAACGTTTGACTATCATTACAGTAACTTATATCGAGTATGAAAAATTCATTCCCTTTAATACAAGTCAAATAAAAAAATAAAAACCTTCGAATTCCAATTGGAATTTTTTCAGGGTTTTAATAATTTTATTTAACTTGTTTTGAAACGACTTTTTCGTAAATGCTATTAGTTACTATAATGATAGTCCAACGTTTTACAAAAAATAAGTCAGAAATATTGAAAAAAAAAAGCAAACTTTGATTTCGCATATCTCCTTAAATGTTGATATTAGGTCATAATAGCTTGAATATTTTCGGTTCATAATCAAGGCAGGAGTATAGTCCTGCGAGGTTATTAATGTTTTACAAATAACCCTGTATATTTGCAAGTTTATATTTAAAAATTTCGTAATTCGGACCCAAAATCAAAAGAAGGCAAGACCTTGTTAAAACCTTCTACAACTAAAGGACATCGTAACAATAATTCAGTACAGAGTTAAATACAATAATTTACATCGATATATCGCACCTCGAGTGCAATACACCACCTTTCCAAATTATGCATTTTAAGATAAAAGTGACACTTTTGCATATCAACATGATCAAATATGATTATTTTTTATCACGCTTATATTAACTTCACCTGTCTGTCTATCTGTCTGGACGAAATCTTATAATCGATATTTCACCCGCTTCCCAATGTTCAATCGAGCTGAAATTTTGCACGCAGACGTTTTCTCGATGACAATACCTGAATACCAACACCAATTAATCAATTGGTGAATCCATCATAATTAATTAATCACAATTCTGTATAGGAAATTAGCTAATGAGCCTACCGAAGTGATATTGTACGCCGGATCATATTAAGACTAAAAAATTTTAACGTGGTTAAAAAAATACATTTTTTAATATTTATTATAATAGAATAAATTTAAAATTCTCTTTAAACGGGATATACTTGCAATCGATTTAAAGAAAAAAATATCAAATGTATCACTTTTTAATGTAAATCAATAATGGATAGTCATACAAAGATGATCTTTTGGTGTGTAGCAGAACTAAAGATGAACAAAAAGATGATATTCTCAACTCAAAAATGTTTTTTTTTTTGGAGATGTGATAATCTTGCGCTTGAGGTGCGATATATTCCAGGTTTGGTAACCTGTAACAGAGTTTACTTAAAAATAGAAGTAGGTAGTATGGAAGATAGAGGAGTATTTTTGTATGTAGTACCTATATTGAGAGTGGTACATAATGGAATTCTGGTACCAACACTGATGTATGGAAGTATACAAAGCCTGGAGCTGGCAGAAGAGGAACGAAAGTAGATTGAACGCAGTGGAGATGAGATCCCTCAGACGTATGTGTGGCAAATCAATTTATGATAGAGTAAAGAATGCAGATATTAGGAACGGATGTAAAGCTGATCTTAGCATAATTAATAGAATTAAAAATAAATGAGGAAAGAATGGTAAGAAAGATATATAATGCAGTGTTGATGGCTCTGGCGCCAGAGAGAGACGGCGACCGCGGAAGACGTGGCGTGACCAGATTAACCAGATACTGGAAGACGGTCCCGTTAGAAGCCTCAACAACCGGCGAGCTTGCATACGAAGATGCATGATTGTGGATGAGGCGAGAGTTGTATGTCAGGACAGAAGAGTGTGGCGCTCTATCCTCTCTGCCTACCCCCATGGGGAAACGGCGTGATGGTAAGTAAGTAAGTATATTGAGAGCTTTGGCAGACGAAAAAACAGAAAATAAGCGGAAAACATACAGAGATAGCTTAGATCGATATATAGACAGCCGAATTGCTCGGAGAACGGACAGTCGTTGGATGAACGCAGTCATCCAGTGATATCCGAGGGAATCAAGAGGTCGAAATGGAAAAGACTAACTGACTAACTTACCATAACGGATAGGCAGAGAGGATGGAGCGCCACACTCTTCTGTCCTGACACAAAACTCTCACCTCATCTACATTTTCGTCGATTGTCGGGGCTCCTAACAGGACCATCTTCCTATCTATGCCTATAAAACTCAATGTCTGTCTGTCTGTCTGTTTCTATACAAATCCACACCGTTTGTCCGATTCGATTCAAATTTTGCATACTTATGCTTTTGGACCCGGCGGGTAACATAGGCAACATTTCCTCCCTATTCTCATGCCCCTTCCCCTCCCCTAACATATTTTTGATGCAAATCTGTACCGTTTGACCGATCGGACTCAAAATTTGGAAACTTATCCTTTAGGACTTGGCGGGTAACACAGGCAACATTTCCTCTCTATTCTCATACCACTTCCCCTCCCCTAATATATTTTCTAGGTAAAACTGTACCTTTCGGCCGATGGACCTGAAATTTTGGAAACTTATTCGTTAGGACTCGGCGGGTAACACATGCGACATTCCCCTTATTCTTTTAACCCTTTCCCTCCGCTTATATATTTTCGATGCAAATCTATACCATTCGAATCGAACCTTTGTTTACCCTCACAAATTTATTTTAAATTTAATCCTTAACCCGTGCAACGCCGGGTAAAGACAGTTAGTATCTAATATCCGTCAAACTTGAAATCGTTGATCTGACGAATTCATCAAACTCTGTGGCAGCGAATAACAATGGACAGAGAAAATTGAGATACACACGGGGAGGCCTTCATCCACCATTAGATACAAAACGGCTAATAGTGATGATGTTTATCGACAAATCATCAAAGTACACAATTTTCTATGTAACATAGTCCGTCACTAACGCTACCAAGACGCTACGCTAGATTGTGCTATTTTCACGACCTCAACTCGAGGTCGAAATATACAGGGTTATTTGGAAAACACGCAGGAATATATCCCTGCCATGATTATGAGTCGAAAAGACATAGCCTTCACCGCTTCTCCCTGGTCCGTCAAAAATATACAATAGGTAGGTACTACACATTGTAAGAGCAGGGCTTATCTAAAACGCGAATCATTAATTTACGCCACCTCGGTAAAGCCAGAGAAGTATGAGTTCTATCGCGCGAACATGAGAACGAACTCCAGTTTTTTCATACAAGAGAATTGTGTCCATATTGATTTTGATTTTGTATGTATATTTTATTTTCTTTTTCTTTTCTTTTATATTTAGATTCTTTAATTGTCATTTTTTATTACTACATAAATACCATATGAGAATAACTGCCACAGAACAGGTTTTTACCTAGTGTGGCAGTTATTAGTAACTTGTATTAGCTAATGTAAATGTAAATAAACAATAAATAAATAAATGAGATGTAGTAGGAGTCATCTGAGATATTAAACTTTTTACTCCCTTTCTTTTTACTCGTAGCGTCTGCTTGTCTGTTTGTTTTGATCGAGCAAAAAACTTTGAATCGATTTTTAACCCTTTTCCCGTGATCCAATCGAGCTGAAACTTTGCAGGCGGACTCGTGGCGACGATGAAAATGATCTAACAAATTTTAGTTTTAAAAAATTTAATAATTATAGCACAATTTTGGAATTTTCGAAATTTTCGAAATTTTAACGATAACAGGGTTACTTGGACAACATTAATATCCTCGCAGGACTGTATTCCTGCCTTGATTATGAGTCTAAAATTTTCAACCTATTATGGCCTAATATCAATAGTAATGAAGATATCCGACATCAAAGTTTGCATTTTTTTTTCAATATTTCTGGCTTATTTTTCGTAAAACGTTGGACTATCATTGCAGTAACTTATATCGATTACGAAAAACTTAGTTATTAAAAACTTAGTTAAAAAAGTTAAATAAAATGATAAAAATTCGGCAGAAATTCCAATTGAAATGTTTTTCAACTGGAATTGAAAGGTTTTTATGACTTTATTTGATTTTTATTAAATGGAATGAATTTGTCATATTCGATATGAGTTACTGCAATGATAGTCCAACGTTTTACAAAAAAATAAGTCAGAAATATTGAAGAAAAAATGCAAACTTTGATGTCGGATATCTCCATAACTATTGATATTAGGTCATAATAGGTTGAAAATTTTAGACTCATCAAGGCTGGAATATAGTCCTGCGGGGTTATTAATGTTTTCCAAATAACCCCGTATTGACATGTACAACCTGTTTCAATGAGAAAGGGAGTATAATAAAAGCTTGGTTTTTGTGGGTTAGTTTTTTATGTCGAAGAAGCCAGCATGTGGCCCCAATACATTGGCGGCATTAGTGGGATGTTGGATAGTTGAATGAATGAGGAACGAGAAGTGAAAGAATTTGACATGACCAAATGCAGAAATGCAGAATTCTCCTGGTCACACCGTCACACGCGAAATTCGCGTATCGATTGTCCATCAATAGGTTTTGTTTTAAATTAAATTCGATTCTAAGAACCAGTTCTCACGAAGACCAAACCAAAATATTTGAAACGTAACCAATCTCTCTGATGTACCAAGTAGGCAGGGCCGTACCAGCTATTATTATGAGGGCCCGTTTAATGAAATGGTTTGGAGGTGTAAAAATTCCGTCGTTTTGAGCTACTTAATTTTATTTATTTATTCGGAAATAAAACAGACGCAAGTTAATGATATATATGAATAAGTTGGCATTGACCTAACATATTTCACATAGAAACAAATTTGAAATGTATAAACAGTAAGAAGAACATATAAAAAATAATAGACAAGAACAGTAGCAATAGAATGGAAAAACTGATTATAATGAAGTAGTAATGTAATAATATAATGTAACCTAACCTAACCTAACATATTTCACGTAGAAACAAATTTGAAATATATAAACAATAAGAACAAATGAAGTAGTAAAGTAATAATGTAACCTAACCTAACCTAACATATTTCACATAGAAACAAATTTGAAATATATAAACAAAAAGAACAAATAAAAAATAAAGACAATGACAGTAACACTGGAATGGAAAAACTGAATATAATGAAGTAGTAAAGTAATAATATAATGTAACCTTTAACCTAAAATATTTCACATAGAAACAAATTTCGAATATATAAATAGTAAGAAGACTATATACAAAAATAAAAGATAAGAAGAGTAGCATTAGAATGGAAAAGCTGAATATAATGAAGTAGTAAAGTAATAATATAATGAAATAAGTGACAATAAAACAATGACATAATTATATACCCAAGTGAAACATCATTCATATCTTGCGTCTTTACGTGTATTTGGATATTAATTAAATTTTGCGACGCAGAATAATATTCACTTGTATTCTTAGTTCATACATGTCGGTGAACAAGTCGTTGTAAGCTCGGCACATTCCCACTATGGGTGAACGTAATCCGAATTTGGTGCGAGCAACAGAAATGTGGAACAGGCGGTGTGTTCTAGTAGCCCATGCTGGAACGTGAATATTTTAAAGTGATAATACTACATTATTTTTTATACATTGAAATAACCACCATACACCCACCTCGAAAATATTTTCAAATCAATAGTTATCGAAAAAAGCTACATCAAAGTTTGCTTTTTCCTCAATATTTCGGATTTATATTTTTGCAAAACGATGGCAAATCATTATTGTAATATATATGGAATATTATAAATTCATTCGTTGAATACAAGTAAAATAAAATGATTAAAACCATGTGAAAAAAAAATATTGTTCAAATTTCGGAAAGGTTTAATCTTTTATTTGACTTGAAATCGAATGGATTTGTAATACATATATAACTACCTATAACCGGTCAAAAAAAGTACTTTTATTATATATTTCGGCCGCCTATTTGTTGAAGTCCTTCTGCGTATGGAAAGAGACCTGCGGACTATCAAAACAAGAAAGCTGGAGTACCTCGGACATATTATGAGAGAGCCAAAATATAGTCTCTACCAACTCATCATCCAGGGGTTGGATGACATTGGATGACGCCGCACCTCATGGTAGCGTAACTTGAGGGACCGGTATAAGCCCTTGTTCAGACACAGCGGGAACCGTGCCGTTTTAGAATCGCGTGAGATCCGTGCGGGTCTCATTTACCTAGGTTTGTATGTAATCGTTCAGACACAACCGTGCGGTTAGTCAACCGCTGCGGTGCCCGCAACCCAACCGCTAGAAAATAGACCCGCACGGCGCCCGCACGATCCTATTACTATGGGGCCTTACGAGAGCGTTCAGTCGCGTTGCGGACACCGCACGGTTCCATGTCACAACAGGAGCACGCGTGGATGATATTCTCTTTTCTATGGTTATGGATCGCTTTGACACTGAATTTTTTTATTGATGAAGTGGAGAAAAGACCTCTAATATGGGATCTTCAGTGTGAGGATTACTCAAATACGCCAAGAACCAAGCTTGGCAGGAGTTGGTGGAGATATTTGGAAATGGTGGAAAAAAAAGAGTATTTTAGAGAAGTAGGTATTTATTCACCAAAAATGAACTGACAGAATGATATTTATGTGTCTTGCCATGGAACACGGCCGTCGTTAACAAAGTAATGAGCGAATATATCTCTGATATTCAAAGATGGAGAACGGCACCAGAACTGTCAAACTGACGTTTATTTTCGCGCGCACAAATCGCTTATTAACCGCGGCTGTGTGAACAGATGACACTAATCGCGCGTTTTGAAACGCGATTCTGAAACTGAACGGTTCCCGCTGTGTCTGAACAAGCGCTAAATCGCTGGAATTATCGCCGACCTCCGACAAGAGATGGCGCCACAAGAAGAAAGTTAAAAGCGCTCCCCAAAACTTCTCAATCCGGTTCTGGTTGAATACATCCGCAGCTAGATAGGTACACAGGTAGGCAGACTCCTCCATTACCTAACTAGTTTTTACACCTGCAGTAAATGGCGTCTAACTGTACTTCTGCCGAAGGTAAATAAAAAAAGTACGCCGCCGGAATGCCTCCGCGAGGCGCGCTCCATTCAAGAGTTCAACGGTTTACATTCGTGCTCGAGCGATGCCTGATTCTTGTCCCATCCACAAAATTCCAAATGGCGTCCGGCGTCAGGGCCGCGCAGTGCCAACGAATCGATTCCTTCGAATAGTTTCATGTCCTGATTCAAGCATTATTTAATATTTTGACATTGAATGTTTTGGAATAATCCAAGATGAGGTCCCTTTGTTTATACAATGAAAATAAGTATTTCACTATATAATTTAACATCCTGTTAATTTAATTTAACTAAAATAATCGTAACCTAAATTAAACAAACCAAACCTAATAACCTAACCTAACCAAACCTAATAACCTAACATAACCTCATATATTGCCTATGAAATGTCAAAATATGCAGTACATTTTTAGGAACTTTAAAGTGTAATATCTTATTTAATACTTACTATTTAAACGTAAATTATCTTTCATTTTGTTATTAACACATTCAATAATATAGTGAAATACTCATTTTCGTTGTATACGCAAAGGGACCATTATCTTGGATTTAGCCAATGTTTTTTTGCGGTGGACATACAACTACACAAGAGTCGTATTATTGGCAAGTCCTCCCAAAACAGAAGATACCCAGAAAACACAGAAATAACAGTTACTAGATTGCGACCACTATAATTGGTGTGTGAGGGAGGGCGTTCCTGTCGCGTAACAGAAGTTGCCAGGGTGTAAATTTATTACACAACACATAATGTACGGAATGTCCGGTGACCGGTGTCGTAGCCTTTAACAGAAATTTGGTCGGGCAGCAATAAAGAAACCATGCAGTAATGGCGGCCGTTCTATCCGTCAAACTTTTGTTTGTATTGTAATATCGGATCATTGTTTGCATTTTCAGCTTCGCAAAACTTTAATACTTCATTGGCAATTGTTCTTGCACCATCCCGGACTGTTTAGGATGTTTTGGACATAATAATTCAGTGTACATTGGTAATCAAGATGTCACAGCTCCCGAGAAAATACAAAATTGAACTGAATGACAGGGCGAGGGGTTACCGCCGGGCGCGGGCGGGGCGGGTTTTAGTTCCAAAGTCGCCGCACGCCAAGTTATTGTGGTCAAGCAGTAATCAATGTATATTATAGATGTCTCACAGAGACGAAGCTATATTTTTATGGGAAAGTAGGTATCGAAGTCTTTTTGGTGTACATAGGGCTTACGACCTATCTTACAGCTGGCTTAAGTCATCACTACACAATGTAAAGTTCGCCATTTCCACCCATGATAGAATAACAAAACTCCAAAATCAATATAGATGTCTCATTAGCGACATCTGTGGTCGTTTAAGGAGAATGAAAAAGCTTTGGTGCCGGCCGCGCTAGGGATTGTTACAACTCATATGGGATACGTGGCATATAATTGAAAATATATACAACTTCCAAAAATTAGTAGATATGGTATTCTATCATGGGTGGAAATGACGAATGTTACATTGTGTAAAGTGATCACTTAAGCCAGCTGTACAATAGGTCTTAAGCCCTATACACACCCAAAGACTTCTACCTACTTTCCCATAAAAATACAGTTTCGTCTCTGTGAGACATCTATAATATACATTGATTGATTAATGATGTCCCTGTGACAAAAATTCAATACTGTTCTGAAAAATTTGAACATACTCAAAATGTTCTGACAGTTACCTTTTAATTTTTTTTCAGAATAATTTCTATAATTCAATCAATAAGAAAGCTTATTATTAGTAATTGTGAATAACTTTACGTTTAAAACCAAATAAATTAATCAATTAGAAAGACATACAGAAAGATCAAATCCACGAAAAAATATTTGGCTGCTACCGGGATTCGAACCACGGATCTCCTCCTATCCGGGGCAGGCGCGTTATCCAATTACGCTTTACCGACCTTGTACATTTCTGTGAATATAGAGACCTTATTAATTGATTAACATTTACTATCCATTTCGTGGATTTCATTTTTCTGTATGTCTTTCTAGGTAATTCATTAATTAATTTGGTTTCAAATTTCACAGAACTTTGTTTTGAAAAAATTGCAACTTAACGTTTGTTTACGTTTAAGAGCTTTCTGATTGATTGAATTCATTAATTTCAAACATCGAAATACCTGTCAATATTGGGATAAAGATCATGTTATCTATGATAAAGATCTGACATCCCAATATTGCTATTTTTAAAATAGCACAGATTATAATGTTGTTCAGGGTATTTAGTAAACAGTAAGTACCTACCAGCGGAGCCTGCATTGATGACTGTACCTTAAATGGGTATACTACCTCAAACAAGTTGTTGCGTATACATTCCACGCAGTGGAGACCGAAACCAGAGCTATCTGCGCTAAATAAAAGAATAACTGGTTGAGTAGACGTATCTCCATGGCTTATTGTATGACATTACATTGATATGAAGAAGAATTGAAAAAGTTATCAATGCTCCAAAATAAAGCATTAAGAACTATACTAAAAAGAAATCGATACACAAGAATCAAATTGATGTTAGAAAGTTTACAAATAATGACATTTAGGCAAATAATTCAATTGAATATATACTTCTATTTATATACAAAACTGTTAATGGACAAAACAATGCATTTGAATTAGTAAGAAAAATAAGAGAAAACCAACATGAACATGAAATACAAATATACGAGAAAAAAAGATGAAATAAGATTGTTATTCAGAAAGAAAAAAAGATAGCAAACTTCTGTGATGTACAGTGGGATGAAGTTGTATGCGAGTCTGCCAGAGGATATTAGAGATGAAAAGAATATGAAAATTTTTAAGAAAAAACTAAGAAAGTTTGTGATACGTACTTTTGATTAGAAATATATTAGATATTTTACATATTTATAAATGATATTTTACAATGTATATATTAGGAAATATAAATGTTATTATATTACCTATTTTAAGAATAAAAAAAAGGAGGACGACCTCCAACAACGAGCCGATCAGCGATAGACAAGCAGAAGAAAAGGCAAAACAGGCAAATACAAAAACATCACCAGGTCCACAAGGGTGAAGATTATTTGAACACCGTGAATCCCATGGACAGCTCACAGAACAAACAGCTCCGTCTTACAACAAATGTTGAACAAATACATTTATTAAATTTTCACACGAAGCAAACACATAACATCTTTAAATAAAATAACTATTTGTATAACACCACTTTACTGAGTTACTTTACTAGTTTCAACTCACAGCTGAGTCTTTATCAGGGTTGAGTATTAACTAAACAAAAACAGAATTACAAGCAATCAAGAAAGCATTAAGGGAAGAAAGAGATAGAACGTGAGGGGGTTGGGTGGGTGCAGTTAATTGGAAGGGGAATATATCTAGAATTGGACTGTGTGACAAATCTAGTTGTTAATTAAGTAAATATTTTTTATCTAATTTTAATGATTTTTTTTATTTCTAATGCTTCCAAATTATTGAGACGTATACCTATGTTATTTCTATAAAGCACATCTACATCCGAGGATTGGTCAAAGTGTGGTTTTTCTCTATCAAATGAATTGCAAATTCTGAATAGCCTACACTATTTAAGCATCTTTTGTGTTCAATGACTCTTGTATTTATATTCCTAGCTGTTGTTGAAACTAGTTGGTGTATACTCAATAAAATGGTGTTATACAAATAGTTATTTTATTTAAAAATACATTTATGTAGAGCATAAAATCGCCTGGATAAATTTAATACTTCTTCAATTGAATCCTATTTATTCCCTTCCTCTTCGCACCCTTCCCTTTTTACGCATTATCAAAATTAAACTTTCATCACATATTCTTTATCATTTTTTTATCAAGCTTTTTTTACCAGCTTCGAGAAGACTTCACTGGCATACTAAATGAATATTTTCCCAAAATAAAATAAAATAAAAACTAACCCATAAAAGCCAAGTTTTTATTATACTCCCTTTCTTATTTAATCAGATTTCGTGTCTACAGCACGCGTCGGAGTCATTACTCAGTTGTGTGAAAAAACCATTAAAAATTTGAAAAATCCAAAATTATGCTTTAATTATTAAATTTTTTTAACGAAAATTTGTTAAATCATTTTTATTGTCGCCACGAGTCTGTCTGCAAAGTTTCAGCTCGATTGGATCACGGGAAAAGGGTTAAAAATCGATACAAAGTTTTTGCGTCAAGCAGACGCCACAAGAGGTAAAAATAAAATCTCTCGGTGGACAAAATGCAGTAATGTTTTCTCAGAACATACATATGAAAATATTGTTAGTAATAATTGCAATACATGTTACAGTGACAGTGAATATTACATTTTTACTTCCTTTCTTTTAACTCGTGGAGTCTGCTTGCTTGCCGTCGAAAAAACTTTGGATCGATTTTAAAACCCTTTTCCCGTGATCCAATCGAGCTGAAACTTTGCAAGTAGACTCGTGGCGACGGTCAAGAAGATCTATCAAATCTTCGTTAAAAAAAATTAATAATTATAGTATAATTTCGGATTTTTAGAAATTTTCATAGTTTTTTCAAATTGGAATCATTACAAAAGTTGGATTACTAGTAACGGCGGCCCGATAACGTCGCGGGATATTTTCTAAATTTGAATTACTCCGTCGTCGGTATACATAATAGGTACTTCACAACGAATTTCGAAAATCTAAATTGACTGACAAATATTTTTAGAATTTTACCTTCAAAGCATGAAGTGTCTTATCAAACCTCAAAACATCTGACATTTTAGAAATATATTACTGTAAGTTTAGTGTTATGTTATATGTTTTAATTCGTCTTTAATTGTTGTTATATTTTACAAAGAAAGGGAGTATAATAAAAACTTGCTTTTTATGGGTTACTTTTTTTTGTTTTAATTATGTATGTTCTATTTGTTTTATGTATTTCTTGAATTTTGTATATTGTTATGCGGTTCTGATATTGATTGGGAAGTTATTGAAAAATTCGACACCTAGATAAGTGTAATATTGTTGTGTGGCTGTTTTGTTGTTGGTATTGAATAAATGCATTTATACAGAAGTATAAATGCATTTATTCAATACCGTGGGGCTCCTGACCCCAGCATGCTTATAACATTATGAACTGTATATGCACAATTTATCGCATTCACCATATTCCAATCAGTTCTCCGAAGCGTAACAATGAGAATGCTTTATAGTTATTTGTATTCGATAGCGAATTCGATTCATGATAACGATTCGATTCGAAGTAGGTGTTAGATAAGTGGTTCGCGCGGCCCTATTGCAGACTTAATAATATGCGCGAACACGCAATGTTACATGATATTAATACAAGCATCATTCGGCATTCTTATTGCATAATATTTTGCTTAACATCAAACCAAAGGCATTTATTTCTATATTTATTTATCGCTCCTCTTTTCTCATCTGAACTCTTAAAATTCATCACGCAGGGGAAGATAGAATATAGGTGTAGGTAGAAAGAGGTTATGTAACCTCAGATTACGGCTCAAAATGCCGGTGTTATTTATTTTATTTATTTATTTATCTTCATCTTGTTACATGACATAGGAGATGGAGCCGCTCATCTTCTAGGAAGAACCTGTGCCGAGATGAGCAGCTGAACAATATAGTGAGAACAAAAAATATTAAAGATATACAACAAAATACTATATAACTATAATATTAATTAATTAATTAATTGAGTATGTAAATATAAAAGGTGGATAATAAGAACAGTATATATTGTATAATACAAAGGCAATAGTGAAAGTAAAGTAATATATATAAAAAATCATATGCATGGATAGTAACAAAATGTACATATAATAGCACAGTTAAAAAGTATATTTAGGTATATGCCTATATAAGAAAATTGAATATGACCTGCAATAAATTATGACCTGTTTTCGGCAGTTGGGTATTTGTGCAAATGCAGGTGACAACAATGTCCTCTCCAATAGTGTTGTGTAAAAAGTTAAGAGTAGGGTGTCCACACTGACTATGACAGAATGGACACCAAAGACATTTGGATATCACTTCCATCAGTCTGCATAACTCCCTTAACCATTTTTTTAAAAAGTGACAGAGTGTTTGCACTCCTAATATTTTCGGGAAGAGCATTGAAGAACAAATGAGCCTTGTAAAAAAAACTTCTTTGTCCAAACACTGTCTT